>JAPDDN010000474.1:0-104491 GCA_027422405.1 Ptychobarbus kaznakovi
GGTTAGGGGGGGGAGGAGTGCCTTCTAGGAGGAAGCTCATGGGCACTCCAGCTAGAGCTTGTAACATTGTAATAGTCCCGCCCCACCTTTTAAGGAGTGACTTCCAGACACTCCTAACTGAGAACAGACATGAGTCCAGGAGGAAGGTGGAGCAGAGGCAGAACAGGAAGAGGGATGGAGGGCCTGGAGACAGAGGCGGAGTCGGCAGAGCAGGGAGTCAGGGCGGAGCTGAAGACCAGCAGGTGGAGCTGAGAAGCATCAGGGTGGAGCAGGCAAAGCTAAAGAGCACCAGGGCGGAGCTGAAAACCCCCAGGGTGGAGCTGAAGAGCACCAGGGCGAAGCAGGGGGGTCCAAAGACCCCCACAGCAGAGCAAACGAGGCAGGAGACCAACACAGAGGATCAGGCATGACTGGAACAGAAAGCACAGGTTAACAGCAGCCGTAACAGGATGGGCAGACAGTTCACCCACGACCACGAAGGCTGATCAGGCGGAACTGGAACAAAGAATACTGAGAGGTTAACCATAGCCTCTGTGGCCGGAACAAGACAGGTTGACAGACCAGAGGGTTAATAAACAGACTTCTTGGCCGTGGCTGGACAGGCAGACAGTTCATAAATTACCTCCTTGGTCATTGCAAGACAGACATAGAGTTCAGTATTCGCCTTCTTGGCTAGGACAGAGGGATTGGATTTCTGAACTAGACTGGATTCTGGGTCAGACTGATAGGCTGGATCGGGCTCTGGAGCGGATTCATGGACTGGAGCAAACTCTGGAGGAGTAGAAGTGCAGTATGTAGCCAAAGCACACATAATGGTGACTGCCATAACAAGGAGACCTGAGGACAGGGGTACCAGTTCAGGGAACACATAACTAGAAAGTGTTGGGGTAATTGCGTTACTTGAGAGTGTTGGGACTACATCACTTGAGGGCGTGACAGCCGATGGGCTTGAAGGTGCTGGGGTCAGCAGGATACCTGGAGCTCGCACTGACAGCAGCAGTGGGTCCTCCACGCTGGAAGCCAGTCTTGAACACCTTGGGACTGACTTTGTGGTTCTAGGCGTGATCGACATGACTGGACGAGGCTCTGGAATGGTGGCCATGATGGGGTGAAACTCTGGAACGGCAGCCATGAAGGAGCAAAACTCTGAGACAGCGGCCATCTTGTGGAAAGTATTTGGCTGGCAGCCATTTTGCGGAAAGTCTCTGGGTTGGCAGCCGTTTTGTGAACAGTCGCTGGGCTGGCAACCATTTTATGAAAAGTCTCTGCATTGGTAGCCATCTTGTGAAAAGTCTCTGGGCTGGCAGCCATCTTGTGGAGAGACTCTGAGCTGACGGCCATCTTGAATTTAAAAGAGACTGTGAGCTAGCGGCTATCCTTGGATGAGACTCTGGAATGGCAGCCATGTTGTGACAAGACTCTGATGTGGAAACCATATTGTGGAGAGGCTCTTGAGCAAAAGAGCAAAGTACAACAATTTGCATAGCAGCGCTCGAAACACTACTAGTGATGCCTGTTGGTCAAAAGTGTGTACATACAACAAAAACTCAAGCTAAAACATGCATAAAAACCGCTTTTAAAAACCCATTGCAAATGTTTTATTGAAAGTAATGCAATGAATGCAATAAAAATAAAATATCATCAAATATGATGTTTCTGTATAGTATGTGTATTTTTTTATATTTTATATTAATTTGCAGGGCTTTCTTTGTTTGTTTCATGGACAGCTTCTATTTAGAGGCCAGTAAGCGACTATTAAGTACATTTTAATTACTTTTAATTACACAAATGGATCGTTAAAAATGTCTACAAATTGATGAAACTGATCTGAGATCAGGTAACAACCATAGATGCTGCTTCAGTGGTTTGCTGCTGGGGGCGAACTCAATGAACTCGTATGATACATGGGTTTACAGAGACACCCCCCCCCCCCCACAATGGCAAAACACTGAAATCTTGAAACAGTAAGGACGTAATGAAGCCTTGTTTACAGAAATGACGTGACTTTGGCAGTTTGACTTCACGCGCTCTAAACCACTGTTTCAAAACAAATAATTCATAAAAGTTTCGAAGCATCACGAAGCAGTGCTTCGAAAGCGCTCATCACTAGTAAAAGTTTGAGCATGCTAAGTGTTCTGTCTTTGGGTGCACTGAGGAGCACAGTACACTAGTTAGAGTCCCAGCCTGAAGAGGAGACAAGTGAGCGGTGGATTTATTGATTTATTTACTGTATATTACTCTATTGCCTCGCAGATCTAATATAAACATGCCATTTCTTTCCCAACTGTTTACCTTCACAGACATAATTGACTGTTTTTGTAAATCCTGTGTGTTTTTAACATAAACCTATGTGTATTTGACAGATTAAGCAGTAAGATCTTAAAGAAAACATAGTTAAGTACTCACATGCCATGTGACAGCTGCTTTCTGTGTGCTTACTTCGGATGTGTGCGCTCAGAATACCGTATATCAGCATTTTAAACTAATACGGCTTTAAAATGCATGATTTCAGCACAATATACTTGATAATAAAAACCAAACAGATGTTTTTTTTGGCAGAGTATCCAAGGTACAAGCTGTAAAAGCACTACTCTATTCTGGAAAAGGGGGCAGGGAGCAGCAGCTCATTTGCATTTAAAGAGACATGCACGGAAACGGCGTGTTAAAGCTTCCACTCAAAATATGCATTTTGAAAAAGGTATAATAAATGATGTGTGGGGTATTTTGAGCTGAAACTTCACAGACACATTCTGGGGGTTCCTGATCAAGCAGATCGGATCATCAGTCAATCAGAACATGGTGCTTTTACACTTTGCAACATGAACTGACTTCTCTCTCTGGATAACCGATCGGATCTGTCTTTCCCACGCAATATTTAAATAAGTGTGCAGAGAATGTCCTGGTGCAAAGTCAACCTGAAATGGTGGGTTTTCTTTTGAAAAGCATTTTCAGTCGTGGGACATTTTACAAATCAAAATGAAAAGTCTAAGAGTCACTAGCGCTCCACAGCCTGTTGTTCTCCATCGTTCTTGTGACCGTTCGGGAGAGAGGGGCAGGGTTTTGCGTGATGTTGACCTGCGAATGGAGACATGATGGCTGGATTGCGTTAACATTACACTGAGATCCGATCACAATGCATCCTCGACTACCTCTGGACTAGGACTCGCTGATCAGATTACATTCCGATCAGAAGCACATTTACACTTGTATTTTCAATGTGTGTGGACAACATCCGGATACAGGTCGCAGTTGTCCCATTAGACAATACAGTTACATTACATAACTTAAATAAATGACATAAAATCCATAAAGTTTGTACTATCTGTTCAGTGTGTCATCAAATGGTGTGATGAAGTATGACACGGCCATGAGGTGTTCTGTAGAACAGTTTGCTGCCAATACAGTACATGTTCCTGTACCACTTCCATAATAATCTATACTCTAGTTTCAATCTTTCAGCGTGACATGCAGTGATTTTCTAGTCTCTACCATGGCAAGGCCTCTGTTTACAGCATCACATGGCATACTGTGATATAAAATGCTGTATTTGATACCATCTGTCTCCCTACTTTGGATGCGTCTGTGATCAATCTGACGGACACATATTTGTTGATTTGTTTAATCTTGTACTCTGTCTTGCCCTATGTTCACAAATTCTCACTCTTTTCAAACACACACACACACACACACACTTTTAACATTTATTGAGCAGTTATTGTCTGGTTTAAATGGCTTATTCTGTAACAGTTCATTTTACAAAGTTATCTGTTTCGGTAATTACAAACAATACATTTCTACAAAATCTGCATCAATAGCAATGTATAGATTTATCAAATGATTCACTGATTAACCATTAAGATCAGTTGGATTAAATCAAAGACATGTATTACAGGTTTTTTTTTTCAACTGCTTACAGTCAAAATATTTACTCGTCACACAGTTTCTGAAACCTGACCATCTGCAAAACCATACACTAATTATCGGCCTTTAACGCAGTTTTCTATTTTATTAAACACTTTTTGCAAAACACAACACACAATTCTCTATGTAAGAAACATAACCTAACCCTAACTCTTTTCAAACACAACCAATCATAATGCTACACTAATTCATCACTAACTCCTCACATGTGCTTCACTGAACACCAACCAATCGATAAAGACACATTTACACAACTACACATGCTTGATGTTTTTATTTTCCTTCGTACTCTGTAATACTGTATTCACAACCACAAATGCTTACAGTAAAAAAGGTTAGTTTCAATCTTGCTTTCATGTTTACCATGAATTTTTCAACATCTCTCTGCCAATTACTTTCAATCTTGAATCGACATGTACACATGAGCTCATGAAAGAAGAGCTTTAGGTTTGAATAACCGTGCATATACGATATATCCAAAAATATAACATTATGGCAAAAGTGTTTGCAACATAAGACAAATGTTTGCTTTTGAGATGTGTTTGGGATATTTTGAATGCAGTGCTTTATTTCACTAGAAATGTGAGGCATTTTGCATTTCGTGTGTCTATAATAGGATTTGTGTGTAAAGTTTTGAAAAAAAGGAGGCAAGGTTTAGAAAATGTGTGACCGGTTGAAAAAAGCCTGGACTCAAAGATATATATAAAAAAAGAGTTTTGAATCACAAACACAATTTCTGCCTCTCTCGATTAATTAAGCACAATTGTTATTCATTTAATATTTAACTCTTCCTAGTGAGAAACAAAGTGCAGATAATGATCTAAAATCACTGTTAAACATGCATGTTAGAGTGTGAATGTGTGATACAGACTTCACAAGACTTGTGCTGTTTGCTGCTATCAAACCTGCAAGCAAACATATTATATTGTTCACGATTATGGTTGCTGTATAAATTGATTTACACAACCCACATGCCACAATACTACATGTTTTGTGATGTTGTTGTTGTTGTTTTAATAGAAAAACAATAATACACATAATTTGGAATTATTAGATATTATACTGGTTTAGCTTTTGAAGAAGCTTCTTGTTTTCATAATGGAAGAGTGTGTTAATTTATTTGATAAATATAATAAATCAGCAAACTAGATGAGGAAATAAATGCACATGAGTTGACAATATTCTCTTGATTTATGCAGTACAATAAATATGATGAAATGTAAAAAATAATCTCAAATAATTGCGATCAATAATTGTGAATATAATTTTTAACACAGTATTCATGATTATCATGTTAACCATTACCGGCAGCATGACTTCATTATCTAAATGCTGAATTTCTACAATTTATGTATTTTTTGCTAGGGGACATAAAAGAAAGGCAAGGCTCATTTCAATGTCATCCAACCTGGAACTTGCTTTCAGAGCAACACGGCAGGGAGCATCATTGGCAGGCAGTTATGCTTAGCATGAAGAGACTGGTAATAAATGAAAGCTTGATACAATTTATTTTCTGCCTCTAAAATCCTGCTTTACTGCACTGTGTAGTGCAGTTGTGTCTGTTAATCTGGACTACTGTTTCAAATTGTCACACATTTACACCACCGTGCAAAGGCAAAAGACCGTAACTTCGAAAAGCCCTGGAGAAACCAAGGCAGAACACCGTATAACACCAGTTACGGCTCTTTCACTTTTTTGGAACGCTAAAATTGAGTTACAGCATTCTGCCTTTGTTTATCTGCCCGTCAAAATGAAGTTACGGTTACGGCTTGGAGTTATACAGTGTTCTGCTTTTTTTCTACTGTCTATTAAAGTCTGCCACAGTTAAATTACGGTGTAGAAAAACGAATTAGATAGATCACGATCTACCAAACAGCCCCATATAACAAAGCACTGTAAAGACTAGATTCCTTGGCAGCAATACTTTATCATGAATTACGTATGAATTCTTTTTTATAATGCAGCTTATTCACCAGGCTGTCACTTCTAGTGGGACGTGTGTGGACTCGAACGCCGTAGCATGTAGCATGATCAATCATAAAATCAGTCGTCTACTAACAGTTCGCAATTAAATACATATCCTACCTTTTCTTGTAACCCGATGAAATCAATCCATGGCGATGAACGTCGTCGGAGACGTTTGATCCACAAGCATTCTGAGCATTATTCTTGCTTGCTGGCATTCACATAAATCCACAAGTCGTTCTTTTACAATATTTTAATGTAGATAATTTTCATTATTAAAACATTGAATTGTCAAATTTCCCCTGTCCTACCTATAATTCATTTGGCTGAACAAATAAAACAATGTAGTCATTTTTCTCAGTTTCACACTCTAGCAAGTTATTTTTCCTTTGTAGGGCAGTATACCTATTTGCTTTCTCTCTAAAATTTAGATTTCACAATACCTGAGCCTGTTTCTAAATAATCATCTTTAAATATTTGTTAACGGTTACCAGAGGGCCATTGAATGCTTGATTCTGATTGTTTGGCAGACTACTACTTAAGTAGTTGCCCTGTTTGTCGACCACATTACAGATCCAAACACATAGACCAAGCAAACAAATGACAAACAGTTTGATAAAAATGGCAAACAATTTCCATGCTGCCCAATAAAGCTGAGATCTCTCTCTCTCTCTCTCTCTCTCTCTCTCTCTCTCTCTCTCTCTCTCTCTCTCTCTCTCTCTCTCTCTCAATTTCTAAATCGATCTCTTTCTCTAATAGCATAGGAAAGGTTCATACCTCCAGTGCTAGTTCTGTCTAGCAGCAAGTCTACAGATATATTATGTCAAATTACAGTAAATTAAAGTTTAATTACACATTTTACTATCACAACTAATTACTGTTAGGGCAGTCGTGGGCTAATGGATAGAGCGTTGGACTTGAAACCCGAGGTAACCCAAGGTTGTGGGTTCGAATCCCGGCTCTGGCAGGAAGTGTCAGCAAGGCACCGAACCCCCAACTGCTTCGCGGGTGCCGCAATGTCAGCTGCCCACTGCTCCACTTGGATGGGTTAAATGCAGAGAACACATTTCACTCCTCATTAAACTCTGTATAATTGTGTATGTGACAAATAAAGCTCATCTGAGCTTAATTTGTATTGTATTGTCTATTAAACAGAGAAACATTGACGACAACTACATTTTAGGTTTATCTCTAAATGTAGGACTTTTATTCGTTTATATTTGTATTAGTTACCTTATGAAGCTGCTCTGTCTATCATCATTAGTCATGTAAAATAACTAAAATATAACAATAGTTAATATAAAAATGCCTAAAGTACACAAAATCAAAGAAAACTATGTGAACATTTACAGTATTTGGATAGTCGGACTGTGGAAAATACAATTAAACAGATACATCTGTAAAGTTACGACGAAAATAAAATCTGAATTGCATACTTTTTTTTGTTAAAAATGTTACATTTATACTGGAAATACAAGCTTAGTATGTCAGAACAAGCATACATGCTTACATGTTCCCTGTTTGTTTGGACTTTTATGTACCGGACTGGCCATAGGGAGCACCGGGAGAATACGTTTTGATCGCAAAGAAAACTAAAATATTGACTTGAAACGGAAGCAACCGCATGCAATGTGATACTTTCTCCACAATGGCAGCGCACCGCTGCAGATGGGGTAAGCAGGAGAAGAATTGTTGAATAAACTCGTATTCTCGTAGCTTCGTAAAATTATGGTTGGACCGCTGATGTCACATGGACTATTTTACAGATCTCCTTGCTACGCTTCTGGACTTTGATCATGGTAGTAACCTTGCTGTCTATGGAGGGTCAGAGAGCTCTCGGATTTCATAAAACATATCTTAATTTGTGTTCCGAAGGTCTTACGGGTTTGGAACGACATGAACGTGTAATTAATGGAGTAATTAATGACAGAATTTAAAATTTTTGGGTGAACTATCCCTTTAAAAATACAAATTACTATGAGGTACTAATATGAACCTATAAGGGGTAAAAAAGGTAAAAAGATGTTATTTTATGGGTACTGCTCCAGTAACAAGCTGTTGTACCCCAAAAGGTACAATTTTGTCCTCTTTTCTCTGTGTGGCCTTGTTGAGTGTGAGATTTCCCGGCCTGAAATTGCGTCCAAGTCCGGCCCTGCCATGAGCCTTGCCTTACCTGTATACACTGCGAAGCATTGCCAATTTTATCACTACATTTTTTATTGCCTGTGATGTTGATACTCATTTCATGATCATTGTGCCTGTCTTTTGAATATCGTCTTTTGGATTATTGTTCTGTTTTGTTGGCATGGTTGTTTCTTACGTTACTGGACTTTTGCTTGCTTCAAAGACTATGCCTCTTGGATTTGGATTCATTTGCTGTGTTTGTTTAATAAACTTTCTGACGATGACGAAATAAAGACTGTTTTCTGAGAGGGGCTTAATCCTGAATTGCAAACTTGCATGCAAGTGTGAGGATTCATCGCTGTCCAAATTCATTACTATGGCTATCATGGATGACAATTTACTTTGTAACTCACCATGTTATAAAGTTTGCCCATTTCACTAACTACAGTTGCCAGTCAAGCCCTAACAAGCTCAGAATCTAAATGAGCTTCAACCGAGGAGCACCAACATCATAGAAGTGATCACATTGCAGCTGTTGACAATGCCAATTGGCATTGGTACAGGAATAACACATCAGATTGTATCAATTATACTGCAAATCTGACTAATTTATAGTGAAACTATTTCTGTATATGTGATCAACTCCCCCAAACATTGGATTATTCTAGGGCTTCTATCGCTGGCTATTCATGATCTATCCATTTCCTGGAATCAAGCTGAAATTACACAGTGGTCAGACCACTTATACTTCAGCCATCCCTCGGACTGTGCTATTGGGACGGCGACTGTGCCCCCCCTCCTCCTCACGCAGGTATAATCCACCTGCCATTTTTGGCACCTTGGTCATCACCGCACTTATTACCTGGGACATCATGGAATTAATTCAAAGAGCGCAACAGTCAGCAACACCAGTGTGTAATAGCATGCATCAATGACATATACTCACAAGATAAAGCACAACATGTGATAAAGAATCATCTCATGCCTCTCAACAGCACCACCTGAATGCTCACCATATAAACTCTATGTGCCTCAGACTCTGCGCCAGATAATTATTCAAGGGGTCCATACTTCCCTGAGCACAGGACACCCAGGTATTCAGAGAACTGTTCATCTTGTACGCAATTCGTTTTGATGCCATCTCTAACCAGTGATGTTACTCACAAGATAAATCATGTGAAACTTGTGCTTAATCTAAGACACGCAGGGAAATGCCAGCTGTCCTGCTCCAACCATTACCTATCCCACAGAGACCATGGACACCTATCTATTGACTTTGTCACTGATCTAATTATCATAGACTGCGTTTCTAAATCATGCCGACTTATACCCATGAAACATCTATCCATGGTCATTGAAACTGCTAACGCTCTGTTTCATCAAGTTTTCAGAATGTATGGCTTACTAGAGGGCATTGATAGGACACCTCTAGAGTCTGACAGGTTTTTGAAAGCATCTAGACAGCAATGTCAGCTTAATCAGAATCAGAATGAGCTTTATTGCCAGGTATGTTTACACATACAAGGAATTTTTTGTGACAGAAGCAACCGCAGTGCAACAGAATGACAGCAACAGAACAAAAACACAGATAATAAGAGCACGCAAAAACACAGATAATAAGAATTAAGATAATAAAGACGAATTAAAAAGAACAAGTAAATAAGGAATAACAATATACAAATTGTCAATTGTATGTACAGGTCAAATCAAATCACTTTTACTGTCACATCACCACAGCACATGTGCCTTATGAGAGAGAAATTATTGAAAGCGTGCTCCAGACATTGCAGAAACAATTTACATATAGACAGTACATACTTACAGACTTATACAGAAGACAATGTGCAGAATACACATACATATACTCAGTACACACAGTGTATTATTAGACACACTAACAGTTATCAATACACATTATATACCATATATACACATTCTACATTATGTACACATATATACACAATAATATGCAAAGGTGCAGCAGATTATACATAAGCTGGATACGCAGTGTCATGGATGTGCATTGGATGGTATCCAGTGGTAGTAGATATATTGTTGTGTTTGTGCAGTGTGTGCGTGTAGTCCAGTTGAACTGTGTTAACGTGCAGTGCATGGCATATCTTAAAGTGGTAGTGTGCTGTAGGGTGTATTAGTTTTTTCTGTTCATTAGCCTGATAGCCTGAGGGAAAAAGCTATCCCTCAGTCGGCTAGTGCGGGACCGGATGCTGCGGAGATGTCTCCCTGAGGGTAGTAAATTATCAGTATGTGGGACGGGTGGCTGGAGTCCTTGATGATCCTCCGGGCTTTCCTTATACACCACCTGGTGTAGATGTCCTGGGGGGAGGGAAGCTCACCTCCAACAATGTGGCGGGCAGTTTGCAGAGCTTTGCGGTTGCCAGCGGTGCTGTTTCCAAACCAGGCGGTGTGATGCAGCCGGTCAGGATGCTCTCCAGGTGTAAAAGTAATCACTGATTTTGGATAACGGATTGGATCAAATCTTGAAAATGTTTTTTTCAAAAGAAAAACGGATTACCATAATGGCTTTTCGATCACTAATCCATCTTGTTTTGATCCGATCTCAAACCTTTAGTTTGGGTTTTTTTAGAACTTTTTTGTAGGATTTGGATCACTTTGATCCAAAAAACTGGATTAAACTGATCCCATCAGAAGGGTGGATTCAGCGTGGATTCATGGCCAAAATGTAATGAAAACTTTAAAAATGTATCAAATAATACTATATTTGGAATCATGCAGTATCTTACAAGATATCCTATTTATTCATAAGGTTTTAATTTTAGTTGTTTTCATCCGTCAGGCTACAGTGATTAGGTAGGCTTTAACGTATTCAGCCTTTCAGTATAGGCCTACAGCAAAGTAAAAGAGTTTGGCCTCATAAAATAATCCCCCCAAACAGCTGTCAAAATTGACCAAAAAAATAAATTTTATTCTGTCACTAATTGATATATATATTCATCACAATCGAAAATATTTTTGTTTTTAGAATATTTATTAGTGATGCATCAATGATTACAGAATAACCAAAAAAATGCAAAGAATGGCAATCACTGATTTTGAAATCCAAAACAAACCAAATCAGAAATAGTGTCTAACTATTGCGTCCCTTTTGCACGTCCTGTTTGCTCGTTCTGGCAGAATCAGGAGGTTGGTTAGGGTCTCCAAGGTGCTCAGTGCATCATTGTCAGCCCAGAGAGTGACATTGCGCTTAGTAGCGATGTTTGTGCAGGACAATACAGCAAGGGTTATGTTGCTTGCTTTCTGTGTTCCGCTCTCAAGTAGTTAAGGCATGCAAAGCGCCTCTTAAAACTCCATTTAAACGCTCAATTGCACATCTGTCTCTGCAATGAGCAGTGTTGAAGCGTGCCTGCGCCGGTGTATTGCTGTTAGAAAAGGAGTCATCAGCATGGTAGAGTGGGTAGGCACTGTCTCCTAATATTACGCCTCCGGTCGGTTGTTTGGAGGTCTCTATATAGAGCGCTCTCCCTCAGGATGCGTGCATCATGGACAGACCCAGGCCACTTGAACAACGCAGTTGGTGATGTTGTACATCAGGTCAGCATCACACACAAGTTGGACATTGATGCTGTGCCTCCCCATTCTGTTATAAAACTTCCCATTCATTCTCACGAGGTCTTGTATATGCACATGTGTGCAGTCGATTGCTCCATATTTTGGCATATTCCCAAAAGAAAAAAAGCTGCGCTAGGCTGGGCAATCTGGTATGTCCTTTGAGAAAAAACAAATTCATTGACCAGGCTGGCCAGTGCCGATTGAACACATATCTACCACATCACACACAGCTGATTTCACCCTCACCCATATAGTCACCAACAACTTGATAGAAAGTCCCACATGCATAAAATCGGAGAGCATGAGATCTGGTCTTCCACAGACAGACCGTGACTCCTTGGGTTTCTGTGTTGAAGTTTGGCCTGAGAAGGTTCACAAGGTACTCTATATCAGCCTTCCAAAGCGAAACCGCAATACAGCTCCTCAGTGGTGTATTGCTCCAGTGGCTTGGTACGTTCAACATACACCCTTTGACGGTATCCTCTCCTGGCAAAGTGGTGGTGGCGGTGGACAACACCTGCCATTTCACTGTCTCTCTCATGTGAACCTCTGAGAAAGGCTGATTTATATGGCAAGTGTAGTTGGTCTTTTCAAACACACCTATTACAACTGATTAGTTTTGGCTTGCGTTCAATTGAGGCAATTGGACCAAGGCCTATAATTGATGAACAATGTTCACTATAGTAAAGCAACGGAACCATGGACTCAAGAAGCTGTAACTTCACTGCGCTGAAACCAATGCACTACTAGAGGGTGTTCGGTGCCATTATGAACAATAGTGGGAAGTTTTAATTCTGCTAAGGATACCAACAAAAAGAAAAATGATGTTTGGATTTTAATCACAGAAAATTGAATGCCATAGGGTCTGGCCAGAGGAGGACCACAGACCAATCAATTGCGGTTGAAGAACTTAAGGCCAGGGCAACAAAGGACCATGCTGAGCCCAAACCCACAAACAAGGCAACAAGCCATTTAAGAGGGGAGATGACACCAGATGTGGCCTCGTACATCATTGGAGGTGAGAAGTCGCAGCTCTCCATGGTATTCTAGGTGTGTAGGGGATGGCGAGCCTTGTATTGAGGAGGAGAGGATAATCTGCCAGTTCCTCCTGAGGCTGATCCAGAGAGCGTATTTATATTGAATCTCACTCTGTTCCTGAGAAGAAGACTGATCCTCAATGGCTGAGCCAGTGGTAGTTGCCACAGGAACTCAGAGGAAAAGGCTTGAAGCGCCCTTCATCAAACAAAGATGAGATTAAAAGGCACTTCTGCAATTAGAACTGAAAGGGCAAGAAGCACAGCTTCGTCTGCAGAGGAACACTGACTCTGACCAAACTGCAGCAAACCCAACCAGACTTGAGTCCGCCACCTAAAGGCTACGCTCAGACAAGCTGGTCTCTCCACATCAGATGAGAAGACTGAAATTATTGTGGAGTATTTGACATTAAGTCTTTTTTTTTTTATTCAACATCTATACTTGTATAAATATCCTAAATGTCAGTGTTTGCTGTGTAGGCCTCAGATGAGCAGGATGAACTGCCTGAAGAGGATGGGTGAGGTTTTTTTCTTGTTTTTTTAGTTTTTTTTTAAATGTGCGTGGGTTTTCATTTTCAAATAAAAATAAACTTATATTGACACCCACACTGGTATTCTACTTGTTGCTCTTTACCTATCCTATAGTTCTAACATTGTGATTTCCTATCCTGTTTGAGCACTGGTTATCCAGCAACTGGTTATCCAGATTTGGTGATCCTGAAAATTCCTATCCGATCACAGATGATCCAATCCGATGTTGCTTAAAAAACTGAGGCTACAAAGTAGCTGGATTACGTGATCACAGATCGCGCAAAAAACAAGCATACTTAATCCATTAAACCTTTGAAGAATCCGGGCCAAGGTTAGAAGGTCAGATCCTGCTTCATTCCAAACTTCCTCCAGTCCGTTCAGAAAAGACATCGCTGATGTGCCTTTTGCAGCACTGCATCTGTGATAGCGTTCCCATGCACAGGCATCTTGTTGAAGAGATGGTGTTGTTCAGCTGCTATCTCCTGAATAGCCACCACAGCTCCTGGTCTTTCTCAATGCCTCTGGGCCGAGATTCGAACCCACAGTACAAGTTCCAAATATAAGCCAGCTCTCCCCCTGATCCTGTCATCTTGTAGCGCTTCACTAATCCAGTTTTACAAGCTCTTTCTGATTGCCATCGACAGCCGTGAGAGTTCGAAGGCATTCAGAACAAATGAGCTATACACCATTACCAAATATATATTAGCTTGCCTTATCAGTATTAAACTGTTTTCTCACTGCCTGTGTTGATTCTCGTTATGAACCAGTGTGCCAGTCTCTTGAAATCTGTCTTTGCATTATTGATCTGGTTTGCTTTGCCGTATATTGACTGTTTTCTGATGTTGCTGAACCATTTGTGCCTCCCCAGGTTAACAAATCCTCTCTGCCTTTCTCCATGCTTTCTGATTCCACATGTCTTGTTTAATAAAAGTCCCACACATGAATTCTGAAACCACCTCCATGTCTAGTATTGGCATTGAGTGAAGTAAAATTGAAAAACACTCTAAACAAACTGATACGTTTAAAAAGTTTGTAAAAACATACATTTCGTGACCCGCTTCAACTGGTTACCTATTGATTGTCTCCCAGACGTTGCTGTGATTTCCTAGTTAGCCTCGTACTCTGTCTTAACTGTTGATGCTAATCTTGAAAACCGTCAGCTTCCACTGGTACTTTCAGGATTCCATCAAATAGGTTCATGTCCATTCATTCATCAAAAATTTGGTTTTCATTCAATTATTATTCCACTTCATGTCATCATGCTTGAAACTATCTAGGCAAAATTAACTTTATCATTGCAAAAAAAATAAAATTGTAAATAATTAAAAAAATTTATTTTCTTTTATTTGCAGCAAGCAGAAAAGACTTATCTTTCTGTTATTATTAAAGATATTCCCCAAAAATTTTATACCCAAAGTTTTCCTAGGCTGTCTGACATTCTCTTTTAGATAACACATTCAGAGTTATATCGACATTGTCATGTCGTTCCAATCTGTTTTCAGTGAATAGGTGCCTCTGTTTCCTGATCGAATAAAAAAAGTATCCATCCATTTAAAACTACTACACATCAGCTCTGGGGTATAAGGCCTTACTGTAGTGAAATCATGTTTTAGTTTAAGAAAAAAGTCGATTCTAACACATTTAAATGTATTGTCCACTTCCGTTCTTTCAAGCAGGTCATCGTGCAAGCTACTGGAAAAGCTTTGGAGAACGTTATCCTGACCGGTTTGGTGTGGGTCATGTTCAATGTTTCACAAGTTTTAATTATCTCACGACTCAAAACAGATAGAAACAAGGTTGCAGATAAAAAACTGCTGTATCACATGTCCTTCAGTACAACAGTGACACCTTTGCAAATTTACTATATACAATACTCCCCACTCAATTTTCACAATAGCATTCAGTCATGTTATGATAAAGCTATTTTTTACTTTTTTCCAGAAAAAAAATCATTTTTTCTTTGTTTTGTAACCATGTTAACAGATTTTGTATGTAAACACATTGACACTTCAACACAAGTCTTGTTTTTTACCATGTTAAACAGATTTTGTAATACTTAACACATTTTCCTCTAAACTGACAGTCAGTCTATTTAACTGTTTTCTTCAAACTCTTTAAATTTACGCAAAGCAACGTCCAATCTGACTTCTAGATACTCAAATTTTTCTGTCTACTCATGGCTTGGTAAGATCTCGTTCAGTCATCTGTAGGGCAGTGTTATAGTTCAATCTGCATTCTAGCACACACTCACACTGAGTAATGAGCAATGTCAATTGCTTTGTCCTGTGAATGATCAACTGGATTCTTTGGCGATTGCAAGCAACTGTTTCTCCATGAGTCCAAGATCACTCAGTAGACTCCATGCCAGAACTTCCTGAGGTGCTTAGACTAAGACAACTCTCAGCCTCCCTGTGTTTCCAACTGTTGACTGAGTTTCTTGCTGGTGAACCAGCAAACTGCTTTTCCACATAAGAACATTGACCATTTGAGAGGAGAGACGATCGTGTCCTGTCCCACATCCACCTAGAATCTGATATCCATCACAATTCCGAAGTCTTGACAGCCGTCATTTCTTAAGAACCCATTTTCAGGTAACCCATCAAGTACCTTAGAATTCTCTTCAACAACCGCTTCAGATGTGCAGCATTCAGTTTGATAATTTTGCGAAATGACTTTGATACAACACTCACTGCTTGTCATCTCAGGTCATGTGGCTATTTCAGACATGACAGTAGGCTTCCTACCATGGACTTTAAACGTTGAGTTCACCAGGTTCATCTCCACACCATTCCTTTTTCGCTTCACATTGCAATCAGCTGGAGTTGCAACAGGATTGGCTTCATGGCATGCCATAGTTATTTGAGAATGGCTTCAATGAGTAATCCACTGATGACAACCACACAGTGTTTCTCCTTGTTGGATCAGAGTACCGATAAAGGACACTCTCAGATGTCCTTCATTTGTTCGCTTCTTAAAGCAAGTTTCAGCTCTTCGTGCTTTCATCCATTTTTTAGATCAGGACAGATCATCAACATATACAGCCAATTCCCTAGCACCTGTAACATTCACGAACACACATGTCTGATTCTCTGTTGAGCCAATGTTTCATCATGACCTTTGTGTTAGTTTTGCTCCAGCAGAGTATGCTTGCACCAGTATATTGATTTTTCATTAGCATACTCCGATATGTTTCCTGTTGCACCTGAAGTTTTTTTCAAATCTTTGGATGACTGTTTGATGAACTTTCTCTCATCAAAAGTTCCATTAGAAAGCGTTACCTACACTCCTTTTGGTGCATCATAGATTGATCTGCATTACGGATGCAAACAGTAATCATTCAATTTGATCTTAAATCTTTCCACAGTAAAAATTTCATCGTAGTCAACAACACCATACTTCTGTGATAATCCCTTAAGCACAGTCTCTGCACTTGTCAGTCTCCTCCACTCAACCATCCTCTGATGCTTTCTTCAGAACACCATCTTGATTATGCCTTCCATCCTTTGGTATTGCCACAAATTCCCAATGTCTCATCTTTCCATCAGTGACTATATTCCAATCACCGTCTCTGCAATTCTTTCGGATTGGCTCCTCATTGCCTCTTATCCGTGTTTTCTGTTTTCTAAACACGAAAACATTGCATTTGATCAACTGTCACTAGGAGATCAGCCACCATCGATACCATGACCCAGAGTCCTTTTGCTTTCATCAAAGTTCCATTTGAAATTTCCACATCGCCCAGTTCTCTGGCCGCTCAGCTTTTTCAATAAACTGTCTATCCTCCATTGTGAGTTCCACACCACTGTCTATATCACACAAAAAATCCTGTGTAAAAAAAAACTTTTAGCGAAGATCTGGGCCCATAACCTGTTGAAGTTTCACGTGTTTTATTATCGCCACGACTGAAAAAAGAAAAAACAAGGAAGCAGAAGAAAAACTGCTGTGACAATGTCATCAGTACAACAGTGACACCTATTGGCAAATTACTATATTACAACAGGTCATTGATGGTCTGGGGAGGCATATCCAGGGATGCACAGACCTCTACAGGCTAGACAATGGCACCCTGACTGCCATTAGGTAACAGGATGAAATCCTTGGACACATTGTCAGACCCTACGCTGGTGCAGTGGGTCCTGGGTTCCTCCTGGTACATGACTATGCCGGGCCTCATGTGGTGAGAGTATGCAGGCAGCTCCTGTAGGATGAAGGAATCGATACCATTAAATCGCCCCCAAGCTCGCCTGACACAAATCCAATAGAACACCTCTGGGACATTATGTTTCGGACCATCCGTCGCCACCAGGTTGCACCTCAGACTATCCAGGAGCGCAGTGATGCCCTCTGGGAGGAAATACCCCAGGACACCATCCGTTGTCACATTAGGAGCATGCCCCAATGTTGTCAGGCAGCATTCAAGCACGTTGGGGTCATAAAATCTACTGAGTATCATTTTGAGTTGCTGCAATGAAATTTCAGCAAAATGGACTAGCAGCCAGAGACTCATCACGCCTTCAAAATAATCCAACTGAGAAGAGTACACCAAAAACGTTTCCCAAAATGTAAGAGCTTGAAGAAGGTCTACACACTCTCAAACATAAAAAGGCTCCTACCTCTATTGTCAGCTTGGCATTGAAAAAAGTCAACATGTGACTAGGACTGGATATCGAGTTCGATACTTTTTAGGCACCGACCAAACTGCCTCGATACCATCGAGTATCGAAAAACGTCTTGTCGTTCGGTACCTAATTTCGATACCTAAGGGGTTAATCTAATCAACGTCAGTGAGCCAATGGCTGCAGCACTAGGTGTGTTCGACTAGATGCAATGCGGTGGAGATCGATCAGTGTTTGACATCCGCGAGAGCGTTTTGAAAGCATACGGAGCAGTCTGCTCTCTACACACAGACTAAAGCGCTCGTGACGTTCCTGGTGATTTCAGCGTCTGCCGTCTTACTAAATAAAGACATAAACACATGAACAATATCTCCAGAACTGCTCTGAGTCACTTCATGCACATTTTACCATTTCAGTTGAGTAAAACTAGCATCATATCATATACACACAGAACTGTAAAGATATTCACGGCAACCCGTCAAAATAAAAGCTTGGTTTAACTTGTAAGACACTGCGGCAGAAATATATTACTATTAGGCTACTATTAAAATTAAAACTTTATTTTTTTAAGTAATGATCACACAAAATTTCTTTCATGTTTTAATTTTAATAGTAAACCCCCTTTGTTTGCCAAAATAAACAAATAATGTTAAAAGATTAAATGGAAATGATTTGTAATGAAATTAATATTTTCTGCCTTAATTTGAAAATCAGATACAGAATACAAAATTTCTGAGGAAAAATAAAACATTTCATAATGCTATTTTAAGAATAAATTTGAATATACTAAGTTGTTTTTTATGCATTCAAATAATTATACATGCTACAACACAGCATTTAATAACAATAAAAAATATGGTGACAGAAAATAAAACTTTAATAGCCTAGATTAAATTAATAGAAATGATGATTCTGTCTGAGCTGTGTTTTAAAATGAACGCGCTCTAGTGTAAAGCTAGCCTAACAGATGTGTGAACTGAAAACGATTTGAACTTTATTAAAATATTTGCAGGAGATGAGGCTTTGAGTCTGTATAAATGTCAACAAGCTGAAAAAAATAAAACTAAAGCTTTTTGAGATAATGTAATCTTGTTCAAGCTGATTTCATAAAATTGGTATCGTTCAGGAACCGGTACTGAACTCATGGTCAATCAGTATCAGTATCGATATCGAACATTTTTTAATGATACCCAGCCCTACATGTGACAGAAACGTTTGCCGTGTTTTTATCCAGTAAATTGCTCAACATGCTTTCATCTCGCTTTTGATTCTTTTGATGTTTGAGAGTGTGCGGTCCTTATTCAAGCTCTTACGTTTTAGCAAAATGGACTAGCCTTCTGCATCACTTTTTCATTTTGATTTTCGGGGTGTCTTGATGTTAATTTCATCCCTCTGTAGGTTGATAATTTTAATTCCCATCAAACGATGTGGCATCCTTTCGTTCCTAACACATTATCCAGTCCATATCAGTATAGATATCCAGCATGATATTTTTACCCATTGAGGTCTGATGTGTTTTCAAAGTGTTCCTTTAATTTTTTTAATTAAGTGGTAATATACAGTATCCATACACATATAACTAATATGACTTGTTTTTGGCTGTTCTCAAGACGAAAGATTCTACGAAAAAATAAGTAAGTAAATAAGTACAATGTAAATAAAAAAGACTGATGAAATAGAAGAGATTAAATAATGTATTATAGTAAAATGAATCCAATGAGACTAATGACCATTATAGTCTGAATGGACAACTAAAAGGGTCATCAGATGTAAAATTAACTTTAACGTGTTGTTTAAGCTGAAAAGTGTCTTGGCAGTGTGTGTAAACAACAACCCCTTAATGATAAAAATCCACCCAGTGTTAGTTTTTTTAATCCCAATAAGTCATGAGCACTGACTGAGATCAAGCTGTTCTCAGATTCTTGGCAGCGTGATGTCACACAGGCCCCTCCCACGGTTGTTGATTGACACTGGTGTTTTACCTTAGCTCCGCCCTGAGTGAACTGGAAACAATCTGTCATTGTTTCGACACCGGACACGAATGTCTCCTAAGTGATTGAGGTGTTTTTTTTGTTGAATGTAATTATGAACAAAGCAGTCGTCATTAACCCCCGACATCTGAGCCACTGGAATACTATTGTTTTTGAAGGGAATGTGCCCCCGATCTGCCTAAACGTGTTTATGTTTGTGCGAATCATTCGTGATCCAGCTTCACTTACAGAAAAATTAGTATAAGTTTTTTTTATGAATCTTTCCAAATCACCTTTCCTAATAATGTGTTAGTTAGCATGTTCCGCGGCTAGATTTGGCTAAAGTTTACAGTCTCATAGAATTGCTAATCACCCCACGGAAGAGAGGGGCGGGGCGAGCAGAGCTCATTAGCATTTAAAGGGACATGAACCGAAACAGGTCGCTGTGAACAGAGCTGTTTTTGACCGGGAAAAATTGTGATTTGTTACACCATTGACAAATTTTCATTAAGACTTTTCATTAAGACCCTTAATAATCATACCAACTTGTAAAAAATGGGAGTAAAAGGAGTATAAAATGATAATGTCATAATTTCATAAATTACATAATACATCATCAAACATTACATAACGCCACAATGCAAAAAAAGTGTGGCGAATGGAAAGCAGAGGACTGTAAGTGATGATTTAAGGGGCATGGGTTTGCACTCTCTCACTGATAAATCTGTTTTGGGTATGCTTTGCTGCTCTTGCATCTGCACAAGGTTTCCACCGAGACTTGTCACTGCAGAGAGCTCCATGGCGACCAGAGCACGAGCACTGTTCACTGGAAAGAGACAAAGCCAGCATCCTGCTGTTAGTTTGAATGATTAATGTGTTCACGGTCAGTGGGAGCACTCCAAACGCTCAAACATCTCTGTGTGTTCCTGTGCAATGACAAGGAGGCTGTAAAGGTTGATGCACTGCTATGTGTGCTTTAGAATCTATTAAATGATGCTGAAGCTACGTTTTGTCTCTAGATATGGCTTGAGACCCTCGGTTTATGGGGTATTGTTAGCCATGTGAAATCTAGAAAACGATTGTGCTTTTCATTGGAATTACTGATCTGCTTACTGTATGTTTGTATTGATTTATTATATTGTTAATACCCTTACGACTGTAAAACATTATATTCCATAGATGAACTTGTTTACCAGTAATAGTGCATTTAGCATAGCTGAACATCTCAGATGCTCTGTTTCCAAAATTTGATTAAATTATATGTAAATATAGACTGCTAAATATGAACCAGGCTCTTCAGGAAAAAAGGACCCTTCATGAACATATAAAGTAAGCCCAGTGCGTATGATTTAGTCATTAACACATAGTGACGTGTAGCCATCGCTGAGGCTTAATTATCAACTCAAATGCAGCAGCAGTAATTACAGCTGTATTATGAGGCGCTGTCATGTGTCGAGAGCCCACTCACCGTCACTGACTGACGCCAAGTGTGTGGGTTTGAATCATGTTCTCATCTTCATCATCGTCACTGAAAGCCTACATGCTGTTTTTTGCTCAGGTCAGAAATGCTTGAGATTGACAGGGAACTGGATTTGCTTGTGTCTCTGTCTTCGACTTTGAAGTGCATGATAAATATGTGTATTGTTTTATTGATTTTATTAACATGTACATCTCGGCATACATAAACACAGAAGGAAGAAAACGCTTGGTTGTTGTGTAGTCCTGTCCTGTTTCATCAAAAGATGGATATTGCATATATGTCCCTGACTTATATTACATCTAATGATGCTTAGAAGAGGATGTACAGTATTTAAATAAAGACGTGTTTATTATGATATAACATTGGAAATTTGACACAGTGATGCTATTTATTTGCTTAAACCCTTTGCCACCATGTTCATATGAAAAGATATGCACTTCTTGTTGTTTTGGCCCGCAGTCATGATTGCTGTTTACTGTACATTTGTGTTTGCATCTTTTCTTGTACGCTAAATGTAAATTACATATATGCCGTATGACTGCAGTATTGTGATGTTATAACATTTCTAAAAAGACATGGTCAACATCAGTCCTTCAGCTGAGAGCTTGCTCTAATGTTGCCTTTTACACAACTAAGACATTTTCTCACTCCCGCCCTCTCTCTCTCTCCCTCCCTCCCTTGCTTTCTTTCTTTCTTTCTCACACACCCACACAGAAACAGTCAAATCTACAAGCAGAGTGAGAGCGAAGGATGAGGCATGACACATAAAAGAGAAAAGCGTTTATTTTTGCATTTCTTTAGCACTGCGGTTTCCTTTTTTCTCTCTATTTCTGGTTCTCACCATGCTCAGGTTATTGTTTGGATGCTGATGCAGGTCTGTATGTCTTTCATTTGAATTGATGTTGTATCTTTACAGTGATATTATAGAAACAGGCTTCCGATATCTATTTGAACATGGTCTCTACTGTATCCTCTAATGGATTTGATCTAATAGCACGATATTGGACATCACAGTGGGTTTCTTATCTTTGATCACTTTATTCAGACTCCTTGTTTTTCCTGTTGACGCGAAAGACCAAATTAAGGTTCATGTTGTGTGCAAGTGAAGTGTGATGTCACAATGACGTCTTGTATGTTATAAGATTGTATAACGTGTAATGTGAGAGAAAGCTCACAGGTGCTCGCATGATCAAGGATTTGAATGATTTTGAATTCATCATCATGGGTTCATTTTTTTTGCGTGGCTATGTTTCTGCAGATAATAACATTAGTATTAAAAACATAGTTTTTACTTTCTCAGCACCATTCAATCATGTTTTAAAGACATTTTGATGCATTCAGATGGCTTTGTCTTGTATGTGCTGTGCAGTTTGAGATACTGTAATATCCATATAACAAAATCAGTTTATTTAGATTTTTTTCTGGAATAAAAGCAGTTTATGCATATGACATTACATTACGATAGGAGTGTTATAATTGACTATCAATACTTTTTTTTTTTACCAAAAATAATTTTTTCAATCAGAAATTAGGTGGTCATCAAACTGTAAATGATAAGTTTACCTGTCAACATTTTGTGTTTCAATTATGTTCATTGAGAACACAGCCAGTGCATTTACAGCAATGTTGCATTATCAGAAATTTAGTTGAGGTGTTAAATTTCCATGCAGGCAATTTCAATACATTTGACTTCCGTGCATTGTCAGTGTGTGCACATTTATTGAGCATTTGGTCAGCTACTACACAACTGAAACAACTTAATCATCACATACTGAATATCAACTGTAATGTATGTTTGTGAAATGAAAATGAAATGCATGCTAGCGTCTGTGATATCAGCATCTGTAACTGTGTAATGTGTTACATCTGCATTTCTCATTGCAGTATGTATGTGTCTTTCTGCAGTGATTAATGGTATGACGTAGTGATATGGCTCTGGATATGGAGAGGACGGTCTCTAAAATCATGTTTGACTTCCAGAGGAACTCGACTTCTGATGACGACTCTGGCTGTGCACTAGAGGAGTACGCCTGGGTGCCACCTGGCCTCAAACCTGAACAGGTAGGTTCATGTCAGCATGCCCGTCTTTCTCAACTGAAGGATCGTATTCCATAAGCTAAATGCTAAAGGCAAGCTTTGGTTATGTCATTAATTTGGTATTATATATATATATAATAATTACACTATAATAATACTATAACATAAAAAGTATATATAATCACATTTGTCATAATTATAGAATTATTTGTTTTCTTTACATTATTTGTTTATTTTGTTAGGCCTCTATTGTAAGCATAAGCAATATATATATATTTTAGAATAAAATATGACAAGAACATATTCTGACAGATTTAATTAGATTTCTTCATAGAGATTTAGATATATATTTTTTATGAATAATTATGAGAGAATTGCTCTTTTTTCACTGGAGCACCTGCCCCCAAAATGTCTGTGCACAACCAGGTTTGTGTGTGTGTGAGAGAGAGAGAGACGTGTTTTTATTCTTTGGCAATGCTAGAATACAAATGTGCCAATAAAGCAACTTAAACTTGAACTCATGAGAGAGACAGAGAGGGAGAGAGAGAGAGAGAGAGTGCGAGAGAGAGAGAAGACTTACAGGTTCATTCTGTGACATGAGACATTTCCTTTCCATCTGTTCAACCATGAAAAGTTAATCGGCAAATCAGGCATGCTCAGAGATCCTCATCTATCTCTATGTCTCTCTCACAAGCACAAATAGTAAAGTTGCTGTAACGAGGATGCTGAAGCCGAGTGAGAATCCATGTGCGGAAGTTTATTAAAGGCAGTTACCACAAACACATATACGAGAAGGCAGGCAGAGGGTCAAAACCAAAGTAGCAGTCCGATCTGTCAACATACAAAGGGGAATTCCAAAAGGCAAGAGTGAGTAGGCAGGCAATAGGTCTAAGCAAAAACATCAGTCCGATCAGGTAACCAAAACAAAGGGGATAATCCAGGTAATCGAAAAACAGAGAGCTAGGCAGAATCATACACAGTAGTCAGGCAGGGAAGATCAGGAAATAACGCTCGGTAAAGCAGGTAAACTGGCAATACTTCGCAATGAGTACAAGTAAGGTCTCTGGTTATAAAGTATTTCAAACAGGAAATGAGTGTAGAAGAAGTGGAGCACAGTCAGTACTCGGGTGAGGGCTCCCTCTGCTGGTTTGGCATTAACCCATGCTGACCCTGGCCATGAGACCCCATTAACCCCCCCCCCCCCCCTCTAGGAGCGACTCCTGGAGCTCGACTTGGGTGTCCCCGTGGTCGGTCAGGTCTGGCTCGATGAAATTCCTCGATGAGAGATGGATCCAAAATGTCCCGAGCGGCTACCCACGATCTCTCCTCAGGTCCATAGCCCTCCCAGTCCACCAGATATTGGAGCCGACCCCCTCTTCGTCTTGAGTCCAGTAACTCATTCACTTTATAAGCAGGAGTTCCTTCAATGTCCAATGGGGGTGGTGGTTATGGGGTCTCATGGCCAGGGTCAGCATTTGGGTGGACGGGTTTGAGGAGGGAGACATGAAAAGAGGGAGAGATACGGTAGTTAGCAGGAAGCTCCAATTGGTAAGTGACCTCATTAATTCTCTTAAGAATCTTAAAAGGGCCAACATACCTTGGACTGAGCTTCCTGCTTGGCAGCCTTAACTTGATGTTCTTTGTCGAGAGCCAGACCCGTTGTC
The DNA here is from genome assembly GCA_027422405.1 of Ptychobarbus kaznakovi. NCBI lineage: Eukaryota > Metazoa > Chordata > Actinopteri > Cypriniformes > Cyprinidae > Ptychobarbus > Ptychobarbus kaznakovi. The sequence continues at coordinate 24,931 of JAPDDN010000474.1, forward strand.
CTGGTTGGTAGGGAGGATGTGGGCGACGTCGTCTGTTGGCCTGGAACTCCTGTGTTCTCACGGCCCACTGGAGATGGACGTGTGCACTGTCCCACACCCTCTCGCTACGTCGGTCCACCGCTGGGACCGAGGAAGGTTCGCCAGACCACGGGAACAAGGGGACGCACTGAAAGGGGGTCAAGCCTGTGGATGTGTGTGTGAGAGAGTTCTGAGCATATTCCACATATTGCCCGTGCCTCTGTGAGAGTACTGCCCCTATTCCACAGTCGGAGGCATCCACTTCTACTACAAAAGTTAAACTGGGTTCTGGGTTTTTCAGAATGGGGGCAGACGTGAATCTTTCCTTTAGGGTGATAAAGGCTTCGGTGGCCTCTTTAGTCCATCTTAGCTTTGTGGGTTTACCCTTTAGAAGTGATGTTAGGGGGACGCTACGGTGCTGTAGTGGCGGATGAAACGTCTGTAGAAGTTTGCGAAGCCTAAGAATCTTTGTAATTCCTTGACTGTTGTGGGCTGGGGCCATTCGGTGACTGCTTGAACCTTTAATTCATCCATCTTTACTCCATGGTGACTTATGTGGTAGCCTAGAAACGAGGTTTGATTAACATGGAATTCACATTTCTCCGCTTTGACATAGAGTTGATTTTCGAGTAATCGAGAGAGGACTACTTTAACATGGTTGATATGCTCTGCCTCAGACTTGGAATAGATGAGAATGTCAGCAATATAGGCTACCACAAACTGGTTGAGAAGGTCCTAAAAGATTTTGTTGATGAAGGATTGGAAGATGGCGGGTGAGTTGGTAAGCCCATATGGCATAACTTGGTACTCATAGTGCCCCCTAGTGGTGAGAAAAGCAGTTTTCCACTCATCGCCTTCTTTAATCCTGACTAAGTTGTAGGCACTTCTTAAGTCCAATTTAGTGAAAATGGTAGATTCCCGCAGTTGTTCTAGGGCAGATGGTACTAAAGGAAGTGGATAACGAAATTTGATAGTCACATTATCTAGTCCTCTGTAATCGATGCAGGACCTTAATCCTCCATCATTCTTTTCAACAAAAAAGAATCCTGCAGCGGCTGGAGATGTAGATGGACGAATAAAACCTGAGTCCAGAGCCTCTGCAATATACTCTTCCATTGCTTGACTTTCGTTTCGGGAGAGAGGGTAAACTTTGCTTCGGGGAGGCATGGCATTGGGAAGCAGATCGATGGCACAGTCCCAGGGTCGGTGTGGTGGTAGCTGCGTGGCTTTGGCCTTGCTAAAGACTTCAGAAAGATCATAGTAATATGCGGGGATACTCACAGTGTTGAGGGTATTAGGACTTTCAATGCTGGTTGTGAGACATGGTTGGGGCTTAGTGGGAAAGCAGTTATTTATACAAAATGTGGACCAATGAGTAAGCTCACCATGATACCAGGAAATGTCAGGGTCGTGAATAGATAGCCAGGGATGTCCCAGGATGATTTCGAGTTTGGGAGAGTCAACAATGTACAGTGTGATGGATTCCTGATGCAGCAAACTGACGTTGAGTGTGAGAGTTTTTGTTTGATGAGTTATCCCCTCTCCAATGAGTGCGTCATCGATGGCCTTAATTTTGATTGGTGGGGTGCATGGTTGGATGGGGTTGTTATACTTTGTGACAATGTTCTTACTAATCAGATTCAGAGCGGCTCCAGAGTCAATCATCGCTGTCAATTCAAGAGACAATGTATCAGTCCTGAGAATAATAGGTAAGGTAAATTATCTGTTACTGAGTAATGAAATTTTTTCAGTATTTACCCTGGGAGCCGCTTGGGATTTGTGTGGACATCCTAGACTGCGATGGCCTGCCTCACCGCAGTAAAAGCATAACTGATGTTGCCGACGCCTCTCCCTTTCCCCTTCAGAAAGTCGGGAGACGATGAGTTGCATGGGTTCGTCATGAGGGCGTGCCTCGATAGTGACTTGAATCTGTGAGCTGCTCGAATTTCCCCTTCTGCCCTTGCGTTTCGGGGCTGGTCCCATGAGGTTATCAATTCTTATAGCCAGAGTGACAAATTCAGAAAAGGAGGAATCCTCTCCTTTACAAGCTAGTTCGGTTTGCAGTTCAGTGTTGAGACTACGTTGAAACGTGGCTTTTAAGGCGATATCATTCCAACCACTCTGTGCAGCAAGTGTTCTGAATTCAACAGCGTATTCAGCGGCAGTGCTGTTACCTTTTGTGAGGTTATGATTTGTGCTGACACATCTTTGCCTCAGGCGGGGTATTCAAACACTTCACGGAGTTGTTGGATGAAATAATCGACTGAATATCTGAACCATGAATCAGAGTCCCAAACCGCTGCAGCCAAATCAATAGCTTTCCCTGTTAACAGCGTCATTAAGAACGCACATTTCTTTTCCTCTGATTCGAATTTATCCCCTTGATAATCAAAGTACAGTTTAATTTGACGAACGAAGCCTTTACATTGTTCGGCAGTACCATCAAACTTATCAGGAAGGGCAAAGCTTACCATCTTCGGCATGAGTGGTGGGAGTGATTGGATGTAGTGTGTTAGATGTTCGTTGACGGATTGGAGCTTGGTTAGCTGTTCTTGGTACCCCTTTAACATCTCGCTTTGATAAGCAAATTCTACTTGCAGGTTCGAAACTTCCGCTGAATTCATGGTAGGCGAAGTATTCTGTAACGTGGACGCTGAGGCCGAGTGAGAATCCATGTGCGGAAGTTTATTAAAGGCAGTTACCACAAACGCATAAGAGAAGGCAGGCAGAGGGTCAAAAACAAAGTAGCAGTCCGATCTGTCAACATACAAAGGGGAATTCCAAAAGGCAAGAGTGAGTAGGCAGGCAATAGGTCTAAGCAAAAACATCAGTCCGATCAGGTAACCAAAACAAAGGGGATAATCCAGGTAATCGAAAAACAGAGAGCTAGGCAGAATCATACACAGTAGTCAGGCAGGGAAGATCAGGAAACAACGCTCTGTAAGGCAGGTAAACTGGCAATACTTCGCAATGAGTACAAGCAAGGTCTCTGGTTATAAAGTATTTCAAACAGGAAATGAGTGTAGAAGAAGTGGAGCACAGTCAGTACTCGGGTGAGGGCTCCCTCTGCTGGTTTGGCATTACAGTTGCATACTGTTTAACATTTTAATTACCTTCATTAACACTATACACTATAGGGCACCAATCATAAAATCAGTATCACAAAATTAATCTTACCATTTTTCAAAATAAATTTACTCTGCTGTTACAATTGCTTAAATAATGCTATGAGATGTTTTAATGTAAAGATTAATGTAAATTACATTTTGTATATAGAAATGTGAAATTGGGGAAGATGAAATGATCCTAATAAGTGAATCATAGAATAATTCATTCATTTAAAAAAGCCCTCCATTAAGCTGGCTGTATTGATGTTTTAAAGGTGGTTTAATTTCACAACAGTGACAACTGTTGTTTGAACCTGCCTTAATTAGTGACAGCCAGGTTCGGGAGACAGGGGTTTCAGATTAGCTTGTGTTAGTGGTGGCTGTGACAAACACATAAGCACCAGGGAACTCTCAGACAAACTTAGCAGACACACACCGATCATATTTTATTGTCACAAAATTTATCAAAACAAGAATACCTGTGTTTACAGATCTGGGATTTTAATCTTAATTAACAATGTCCCCTCTGTTGGCGATCATATTTAAAACTCACTTGCACTGATCGCAACCATAATCATTTCCAACAGTTACCATTTTTGCCATACCACCTTGTTCTAATGAGCTTATGTCAAAAATAATAATAAAAAAACATGGCATATAGTGCATATTAAAAGGGGGGGGGGGGCGGGTTGTCACCCAACAAACACACTTTGTCATTCATAAAACAATGACCTAAAACGCTAACAACAGGTATAATACAGTGTTTTCTTTAGTAAAATGGATTTACAAAACATGAACGACACACTCTACTGTGTTACATGTGTTACATAAAAAGTAGCAGTGTCTGATTCTGTGGGTGAGCGTATTACTTACCACAGCTGAAAACCAAAGAGCATCTCTTCTCATTGCAATCTTACCTGGACATAACCACCAGCTCAATCGCAAACAGTAGTGATGGACGAGGTCTCCTCAGCTCAATTGTCTCCATCTGTGCACCCTTCCTATTTGTCTAGTTACAGTAAACAGTCGCACCACTCTTCTCAGAAAGTTTGACAGTTCGCCAGGCCAATGTGGAGGGTTCCAGCTTCACTGTTCTCTTTACATATCCCTGCAACCAGAATTATTTGCTACCAAAAAAGTAAAGGTACCTTTAAACTGTTAGCTAGCACCCCCCATGTTGGGACTCACTGCTGAAAATGACCTACCTAACTTACAATTATAACAGGTGCTGACTTTAGTGTGCTACACACAAACTTTTGGTGTCTTTGGAAAGAATACCCTTTGTGCTTTACTATCCATCATCCAGAGTTGATAGTGCTCAAAAAGATAAAAAGATGTAGAGACTGAAGTGCTTTTAAAAAAGTGTACCACACTGAATTTATTTTTGTTTTGTTTTTTTTTCATATAAAAAAATCCAGAAAAGTAATGGGTTGAAAGTCACATGTCTCATGAGTTTATATTTCAAATCTGAAGAAGATACCATAAAAAATTAGATTTTTCTGAGACTATATATAGTTTTTTTGTCACTTTTTTGGGGGGGGATGGTCTCATTCTGTGTGTAACACTGTATACTACAAAACCATGTGTTTTTTTACAACCAAGACTCTGAGCGTGAGCTATTCCATAATGGATATAAACTCTCTGTGAAGAAATTAGATGTAAGTAAAGGAATATCCATCCATATAACAACGTTATTGCTTCGTTGGGCTAAAGTGCTGGATGTGATGTTGTTCCATGGCCCCTTACCTCTCGAACAAAACCGGGATTTACATCAGTGGATGTGTTTGTGACTCAATATTACACAAGGCTGGTATGTACTGCTTTTTATTATGGATGGTTTGATGTGTACTGCTTACACAAATTGATCAAATACATTCCTTGTAAGCTTTCCATCGAAAAACAGCAATCTATTGTCGATGCTTGAGGCTTAGACCTTCAGAATGATATATAGTTTGTCAAGATTAATTTAGTCCCGTTTCATTTGATCTATTTGTACACAATGACATGTGCAAACAGAGAGCGTTCAGTGCGTCGGCGTCCTGGTGCTAGGTAACAGGTAACCTTCTCTCTGCTTTAAGTAAAAGGACTGGACTGGGCACATGCCATTTATGAGGAAGACATTGCAATTCTGTCCTCTCTGGATTATTTTACATTGCTCTTTTGGGAGCAATTTGAGAAGGGGTGATCAAGAAGTATCAGGACTTTTCAGAAAAGGAATGCTACCACTGTAGATTATGCGCTATCTTTCTCCATGTTAGCAGCACAGAGTGGTTGGCCCAAACCTGCAAAACAATTTAACACCAGGGTCTGTCCCACATCCTTCACGCTGAGTTAGCTAGCCAGGATGAAGAACTATATTTAGAACAATTATGGCCTGTGCATGATGCTGGTCTTTGTCTTTGGTTCATGCCCCAGATGTCCGCCTCTGTCACTCCACAACACCCCCATAAGGCAAGGCAAGGCAAGGCACGTTTATTTATATAGCTTATTTCATATCTGGGCCCGTATTTATCAAGCTTCTAAGAATTACTCTCAAGAACACAACTAAGCATTGACTTGAGTGAAAAAAAATTATTGGCTCAAAGCTGCGCTTAAAAGTTATTTATCAACCATCATAATTAGTCATAATTTAAGCGAAGTGTGAGACTAAATCTTAAGTGTCAGTCTTAGACATGATTCACGACACTTAGCTGTGCCACAAACCTGAATTTGGATGACGACATATTCATGGACCAATCACTGAATAGATTTCTTTAATTAAGAATATTGTCAGGTAAATTCACATTGAATGGTTAAATTCCTAATAGTAGTATACATTCAACACACATTTGACAATAAACAATTTTCAAGAGAATACATTATGGCAAGAAAACGAAGCATCATCACAACTCAATTTAGGGTGCCGATAGACGATAGTATAGTGTAACGATGATAGTCAAAGATAACGCCTGTTGCTTATGTCTTTGACGACAGCGAGACAATTATTATTATTATCCGTCAAAAGTAGACTAGGTGCCTATCTTTAGTGATGCAGCGCAGAGAGCTGCTTCAGAAACTTCCCACGGCGCGGCTGATCAGCTCCGGTAGCCGTGGATCTGGAACGCGCCGCAGACGCATGCAGTGTAAATAAGGGTAAGAGATTTATTCATCATACAATGTAAATCACATAATACTCGCGCCAGAAGTCAGTTATGATGTTCTTTTGTAATGTAAATTTTCTTTGCTCGTTTTGAATAACCGAGGAAATGTAACCGTTTGATTAAGTGCTCGTCGCCAAACATTTCAAGAAGATTCTTCCTCTGAATCCTCTCCTGAAAGATTCGCGCAGCGCATGTCTCTGTCTCCTCAGCGCCATCACAAGCCCCTGCTGGCAACTCCTAACCTCTTGAGAGACCTTTTAGCTGTCTTAAATTACTGGGAGGGCTAAGAGTGATTCTTAGCTTTACAAAATTTGACAACTTGCTTTTATACTTAAGTTTGAAAGTAGGAGTACATTTCTTGAATTCTCAGCACTTAAGACTAAAATGGCACTTTGAGAAGCTTGATAAATACGTGCCCTGATCTTTTCTGAAAGCTGATTCCTACTGCGGGTGGCATAATAGCTAAAAGGAGCATCCTTCCCGTTGTTTTATGTGAATCCATAGTATTTCTAACTGACTCGATCCTACTGATCTGAGTGGTCTGTTAGGTTTATATTAAGTGAGCATAACTTCAATGTATTTAGGTCCTAGGACATTACACTCAATAACTTATTATTGCATATTGATTTATAATGTACTACAGTAATGATGTGCAGATAATTACCTGAGGACTGGTGTGATATGCTCAGATGTTCTGGTTCTAGTCAGAATCCTTGCAGCAGCATTCTGGATGAGCTGCAGCTGTCTAATAGTTTTCTTGGGAAGACCGGTGAGGAGACCATTACAATGATTACATTTCTCCAAATCACACACTGATTAATATAAGTTTTTCCAAATCTTAACTGCAAACAAAACATCTAATACTTGCAATGTTTTTGAGATGATAGTATGCTGATTTAGTTACTGCTTTGACATGACTACTAAAACTAAGGTCTGTCTCCAGAATCACCCCAATATTTTTTTTACTTGATTTTTAGTTGTTTGACCCCTAGAGTCAAGGTATGCATCCACCTCTGTTTTCTCCTTGTTTAACTGAAGAAATTTCTGGCACATCCAACTGTTAATTTCATCAATGCATTGGCAGAGGGAGTCAATTGGGCTATAGTCATTTTGGAGATAAGGCTAAGTAGATCTGGGTATCACCAGCATGGCTGTGATAGGCAATCTGGTTCTTTCTCATTATTTCACTTAGTGGGAGCAAAAACAGGCTAAACAAGAGTGGTCCAAGAATTGAGCCTTGTGGGACTCCGCATGTCATGGACGTCCATTGAGACTTATGCTCTCCTATACACACATAATAACCTCTCCCTTCTAAGTATAACCTGAACCATTTGAGTACCATCCCAGAAAGCTTGACCCAGTTTTCCAGTCTCTGTATAAGTATGTTATGATCGACAGTGTCAAACGCAGCACTAAGATCTAGTAGTACCAGCACTGATATTTTGCCAGAATCAGAATTAAGGCGAATATCATTTATTATCGTAATAAGCGCTGTCTCTGTGCTGTGATGCGCTCGGAAACCAGAATAAACATTGTCCAGGTATCCATTTTAATTTAAGTATTTGTTCAGCTGATTAAAACTACCTTTTTAATAATCTTACCTATGAAAGGAAGATTTGATTTTGGTCTACAGGTACATCTCAAAAAATGAATTAATAAAAAAAATACAAATTGTATTTCATATACAAAATACATGAAAATAGTCCTGGAGCAATCCAGAAAAGTAATGTGTTGAAAGTCACATGTCTCATGAGTTTATATTTCAAATCTGAAGAAGATACCATGAAAAATTAGATTTTCCTGACACTATATATAGACCCCCCCCCCCCCCCCCACGTTTGAGGAAAAATATTTGTTTACCAAATGTATTGAATATGTATCTACAAACTATTAAACTATTTTAGTCATTATGCATACCACTGTGTTTTTCAATTATACAATTATTATAGACAGAATATTAGACATCATATAAGTGATTTATTTGACCACAAAAAAATACAATACGAATAATTTGAGTAATAAAAAGAAATAAAGAAAAAAATTGCTTTGTACATACTCACGTACTTACTCTGATTGCCAGACATACACTGATATGGCCAGACATTCACACTGATTGCTGTTAGTCAGTAATCACATACTGATGTGTGGGGTAATATAGATGATAATCATACAGATATGAGCCATATAGTCCATAATGGATAACATTTATAGTGATAGCCGTCATTAATAAAAAAAAAGGTTTAATCCGCCCCCATCCCATGACAGGTGTGTCTCAGCATGCGTCACAGCCCTCGGTGTCACGGTTCATGGGTCTGTGTGCTCATTCTGTGTCTGCCTGTGTGTGTGGACCCGCTCGTTGTGCTTGTCAGCATTGCCTAGTACCGTGCACCTGACGAGGTAATCAGAGCGGTTACAGGTGTAGCTCGTCTGCACTGCCTATATCTGGCTGGCGTTTCTGTGGTGGGTTGTCAGATCTTTATTGCTCATTTCATGTCTTACTCTCTGTCAGTGCTTCCAGTTCCTGAGTCAGTTTTTGCCTGGTTGTTGTTCGGTATTCCTGGAGGGTGCGGACTGGACTGATTTCTCTGCCCAAACTGGAGACTCTGCACTGCTGGGTTATCTGCACTTCCACTGTGTTTTGGAGTTGTCTAATAAAGACTATCTATTTCACTCGCAATTGGATCTTGGGTTTCTGTTTCGTGACACTCGGGAAAGAACGCGAGAATTCCAAAAAACAATTTTCCGCTTTTTTTTTTTACTTTTTAGGGGGGGATGGTCTCATTTTGTGTGTAACACTGTATACTACAAAACCATGTGGTTTTTAACAACCAAGACAGAGTTCTTTGAGCGTTAGTTATTCCAAAATGGATACAAACAATAACTATCCCTGAAGAAAGGAGACGTAAACAAAGGAATATCTGTCCATATAACAATGTTATTGCTTAGTTGGACTAAAAAATCTCTATGTGATGCTGTTCCATGGACTCTTACCTCTAACTAAACCGGGATTTACAGCAGTGGATGCGTTTGTGACGCAATATTACACAAAGCTTGTAAGTAATGCTTTTTTAATATGGATGTTTTGATGTGTACTGCTTACACAAATTTAGCGAATACATTCATTATAAGCTTTCCATCGAAAAACAGCAATCTATTGTCGATAGTTGAAGCTTAGACCTTCAGAATGATATATAGTTTGTCAAGATTAATTTTGTCCTGTTTCATTTAAGCGTTCAGGATGCCACTGTCCTCGTGCAGCTTAACAGGTTTTAAACAGAAATGTCAGGCTTCTGAAAAGTACTCAATACTTGATTGGACCTCCTTTTGCATGAATTACTGCATCAATGCAGCGTGGCATGGAGGCAATCAGCCTGTTGCACTGCTCAGGTGTAATGAAGCCCAGGTTGCTTTGATAGCGGCCTTCAGGACCTCTGCATTGTTGGGTCTGGTGTCTCTCATCTAGATTCTCTATGGGGTTCAGGTCAGGCGAGTTTGCTGGCCAATCAAGCACATTAATACCATGGTCATTGAACCAGCTTTTGGTACCTTTGGCAGTGTGGGCAGGTGCCAAGTCCTGCTGGAAAATTAAATCAGCATCTCCATAAAGCTTGTCAGCAGAAGGAAGCATGAAGTGCTCTAAAATTTCCTTGTAGATGGCTGCGTTTACTGTGGACTTTAGAAAACACAGTGGACCAACACCAGCAGATGACATGGCAGCCCAAATCATCACTGACTGTGGAAACTTCACACTAGACTTCAAGCAACATGGATTCTGTGCCTCTCCACTCTTCTTCCAGACTCTGGGACCTTGATTTCCAAATGAAATTCAAAATGTACTTTTATCTGAAAAGAGGACTTTGGACCACTGAGCAACAATCAAGTTATTTTTCTCCTTAGCCCAGGTAAGATGCTTCTGACGATGTTTCTGTTTCATAAGTGGCTCGGTAGCCCTTTTCCTGAAGATGTCTGAGCATGGTGACTCTTGATGCTCTGACTCCAGCTTCAGTCCTTTTCCTTGTAAAGCTCTCCCAAGTGTTTGAATCAGCTTTGCTTGACAGTATTCTCAAGCTTGTCATCCCTGTTACTTGTGCACATTTTCCTACCCAATTTCTTCCTTCAAGTCAACTTTGCATTTAATATGCTTTGATACAGAACTCCTTGAACAGCCCCCCCCCCCCCTTTCAGTAATGACCCTCTGTGACGTACCCTCTTTGTGGAGGGTGTAAATGATCATCTTCTGGACCATGCCAAGTCAGCAGTGTTCCCCATTATTGTGGTATCAAAGAACAAGTGATACCAAGAATGTATACTGTATGGATGGTCATTTATTGAAACTCAAATGTAAATATTCTAATATTTTGAGATACTGATTTTTGACTTTCATTAGCTGTAAGCTCTAATCATCAAAATGAATCATCATTACAGGCCGTAGATTTGGTGGGTCAGCTATATGGCTTGAGAAGGCCTTAGACTTTCTATCACGTGATAAAACAGAAATAGAGGAGGCTACAGGCACACTGGGTTCCCGCTTGTTCTGTAAACATTTGTGAATGTTGCTGCTAATATAGCGGGGACCCAACACATATCACTGAGTGCTGTTATCCGTTGTTTTTGGTTTGCCTACAGCAGATGGAGGGTTTGGGCCCTGGAGTTGTGGCAGCGGTCGGAGAGCTCTCACAGGAGGAGGAGGGATAGCTGGGCCTGCAGTCTTTGGTGGTTGGGGGGCCTGCCGTTTTTTTGTTGATATCTGGGGGCTTGCAGCGAAGGAGTGGGAGAGTTTGGTCCCAGCATACACCAGTTCCTCCATTTTCTGTGAGAAGCTTAGAAGTGGAGATGTTGTAGAGAGAGATAATGTGTCTGATGAGCATGCTCTGGCTCTGGTGTTTCCGGTAGCTGTGAAATGTTGTCCTGGCTTCCCAGGCTGTTTTCCATAAATTTTTCCTTGGGTGCTGAGTCTTGGAGCTGTTGAAGTGCGTCACAATATTTGTGATGAGCTCTGTGGGCAGGGCTCAGCCGGGATGTCCATGAGCAGCGTTTTATTGGCTGCATGGTGTTATTAGTGTCATCAGTGTTATCAATGACTCTGAAGCTAATATGAAGTCCTGTGGTCACTCGTACTCTGTCAAGGTGTGTGTATGCCATTCAGGCCAAGTGGATTGGCAGACACCACTGAAGGATGATGGAGGGAGAAATAGATATTGTCATTTAGCTCTCAAGTTTGTTTGGGTGGAGGCCATCCAGTTTAAACAGTTGTCTATGGCCTCAGAAAATTGTCAATGAAGTTAACTCTTTTTATACCGCAGGATCTTTGTAGCCATGTATTCAGCCCAAGCAGCCGTGAAAGCACGTTTGTTCCCCTTGCTGGATGTGGTCCACTGATGAATGGCTGAACTTTAAATCTTTGAAGTGTTTCAAAGTGTTCAGTGAAATCCTTCTTAAGGCAAATTTACAACAGTGTTTTTTCCTGTTAAAATCTCTTACGAATCTTGTCAAATTACTGTCCAAGATTTAATTGATAGCGTCATTTACATTTACATTTAGTCAGTGTTGCCAATTTAGCTACTTTGTAGCATATAATGATATTCTAGGGAATTGTGTGCTTCTAATTGTATAGCAACAGTTTAGACAGAACCCTTTTCTGTTCTAACATGACAGTGTCTCTGTGTATAAGACAAGGATCAAAGAGAAATGATGATTCAGTCAGTGTGGAAGAACTTTACTGGTTTCCAGAAAGCCAAGTCCTAATCCCAGCTGAACACCTCTAGTGTGACTTTAAATGCAGACCTTGAGCCAAAAACTCATCACCAAACACATCAAGAACCACAAAAGGAACTTTTTTAGATCTGGCATGCCTCACTCACTTCCCAGTTTGCTCGCTCTGTGTTTTTTACTATGCTAGCCTGAGATGACTAACCAGAGATGGTCCTTGGGGAAGCTTCCCACTTCCTCCTTGGTTCCATAAGCTGTCTGCTATATTTTTGTCTGATTTAGATAACCGCACCTGACACGCACCCGATTGTCACATTCAGGGTTTGTATGGTCATGAAAAATCCGGAAAAGTCATGGAATTTTAAAACAGCAATTTCCAAGTCTGGAAAGTTTTACAAAAATATGTAAACCCAGTAAGTTTTGGAAAAGTCATGGAAATTTATTTCACAATCCTCTGTATAATAGAATTATGTTTAATTAGGTCCTCAATTTCGGTGCGGGATTGCGCTTAGGCTATGTCGCATTACTCAACTTACAGCTTTCAACTTTAAAATGAGGTAAATTACTGCAAAACATTTATTCAATATAGCGTGTAGATTAAATGAGTAAATAAATCCACACAACCCATCAGATCAAATCAGTCTTTTTTTAAAACAGCGTGAGTGATTCAGCTGTACCACGTCGTCTCTCTTTGACCTTCTTTTCACATCGGCGAATCTAGAGCTGCTGCACGCTGCAACACAAGACTTTAGCTTGTGTTTCGGTACAGTTGACAGAATTGTCAATTTCCTAATCGGTCATTGTTGCATCATCACACAAATGTATTATTTTCAGGTCTTTTTAAGCCATTCTGTACTCGTGCTCTCCTTTTCTGTGCGCTCACAGTCACATCCAAGGCGCGCTCTGTGAGTATCAAATCTAACAAACAAAGCTTGTTGCGCTTAAGTGGCCAAAATCCACATTGTTCTTTAGGTGGGCATTTCCCTTCCCCCATCTTCCTCTATATACACAATGCATGTATTCTTTATTATGACAAACCTTTGATATCTTTCCTCGCTGTTTATATGAATTCTTTATCAGTTTATCGCTGTCTATTTATGTTTGTGTAAACACAGGTTCATCAGTATTACAGCTTTTTCCCAGAGGATATGGTTCCTTATGTCAACAGCATTGGTGAAAAGCATCGGATCAAGCAACTCCTTCAACAACTGCCACCGCATGACAATGAGGTATGTTATTTCGGTTAGTTTTTAATACAAAAACTGATAACTACAGCAGATATCTAAACCTTACAGCTGGTTCAGTGCTAGACACATAGTTTTGTGTTTTGAAATAATTTTGAGTTCAATTTGTCTCTATACATTTTAACAGAGGTATTTAGCCCTGCTCCTGGAGACCCAATGTCCTGTAGAGTTTAGCACCTTAATAAAACGCCCCTCAATTAATCATGCTTTTCAGCTATATAGCAGGTTGAAACTACACTTGGCAGGTGGGTCTTCAGGAGTAGGGTTAAAGACCTATGCACTCGAATTATGGTATACTCCATTATTTCAGACCCTGCAATAAATCATGGCAACAGGATGTGGTATTATTATTATTTTTTTATAAATAAAAATTACAATATACAAACCCGATTCCAAAAAAGTTGGGACACTGTACAAATTGGGAATAAAAAAGGAATGCAATAATTTACAAATCTCATAAACTTATATTTTATTCACAATAGAATATAGATAACATATCAAATGTTGAAAGTGAGACATTTTGAAATGTCATGCCAAATATTGGCTCATTTTGGATTTCATGAGAGCTACACATTCCAAAAAAGTTGGGACAGGTAGCAATAAGAGGCCGGAAAAGTTAAATGTACATATAAGGAACAGCTGGAGGACCAATTTGCAACTTATTAGGTCAATTGGCAACATGATTGGGTATAACAAGAGCCTCTCAGAGTGGCAGTGTCTCTCAGAAGTCAAGATGGGAAGAGGATCACCAATTCCCCCAATGCTGCGGCGAAAAATAGTGGAGCAATATCAGAAATGAGTTTCTCAGAGAAAAATTGCAAAGAGTTTGAAGTTATCATCATCTACAGTGCATAATATCATCCAAAGATTCAGAGAATCTGGAACAATCTCTGTGTGTAAGGGTCAAGGCCGGAAAACCATACTGGATGCCTGTGATCTTCGGGCCCTTAGACGGCACTGCATCACATACAGGAATGCTACTGTAATGGAAATCACAACATGGGCTCAGGAATACTTCCAGAAAACATTGTCGGTGAACACAATCCACCGTGCCATTCGCCGTTGCCGGCTAAAACTCTATAGGTCAAAAAAGAAGCCATATCTAAATATGATCCAGAAGCGCAGGCATTTTCTCTGGGCCAGGGCTCATTTAAAATGGACTGTGGCAAAGTGGAAAACTGTTCTGTGGTCAGACGAATCAAAATTTGAAGTTCTTTTTGGAAAACTGGGACGCCATGTCATCCGGACTAAAGAGGACAAGGACAACCCAAGTTGTTATCAGCGCTCAGTTCAGAAGCCTGCGTCTCTGATGGTATGGGGTTGCATGAGTGCGTGTGGCATGGGCAGCTTACACATCTGGAAAGGCACCATCAATGCTGAAAGGTATATCCAAGTTCTAGAACAACATATGCTCCCATCCAGACGTTGTCTCTTTCAGGGAAGACCTTGCATTTTCCAACATGACAATGCCAGACCACATACTGCATCAATTACAACATCATGGCTGCGTAGAAGAAGGATCCGGGTACTGAAATGGCCAGCCTGCAGTCCAGATCTTTCACCCATAGAAAACATTTGGCGCATCATAAAGAGGAAGATGCGACAAAGAAGACCTAAGACAGTTGAGCAACTAGAAGCCTGTATTAGACAAGACTGGGACAACATTCCTATTCCTAAACTTGAGCAACTTGTCTCCTCAGTCCCCAGACGTTTGCAGACTGTTATAAAAAGAAGAGGGGATGCCACACTGTGGTAAACATGGCCTTGTCCCAACTTTTTTGAGATGTGTTGATGCCATGAAATTTAAAATCAACTTATTTTTCCCTTAAAATTATACATTTTCTCAGTTTAAACATTTGATATGTCATCTATGTTGTATTCTGAATAAAATATTGAAATTTTTAACTTCCACATCATTGCATTCTGTTTTTATTCACAATTTGTACAGTGTCCCAACATTTTTGGAATCGGGTTTGTAGGTTACAACAGGGCTAAACATGCGCATTTGACTTTATTCTCCTTTAAACCTCTAGAATGCACAAAAAATTACCTCAGCACTGTCCTTAACAGCCGCTTTGACTATGCATGTGGACATTCGTTATATTCTTGAAGTGGTCTTGTCAAGAAAATTATACACTACTTTGATCTATTATTTATTTATTAATGTTGTAGATTTGTAGCAATTTAATGTAGCAAATAAAATGATTGACAATATATTGAGACATGTCGTATTAATGTTTTCAGTTTTTATTAAAACTTTGGCTTGACTGGTGTCTGAAGCACATAAACACAACAATAACATTGGCCAGGCCACTGACCACAGCCACTGATGTCACTACCGGCACGACCACAGTATAAAAGGGCGCTGGAAGAACACATCATCCGCTTTCGTTGTCTGAAGCTCGCATCCGAGGCTTGGCAAGAAAAGAGGATGCAGTGTCTTGTTCCATCTCAGGGAGCCATGGTAACCTGAGACATTTTTTTTTCGAGGGAACTCAAACTGCTTCGTCTAGTGGTCGCTATAGGGAATGGAATACAAGCACTAAGTCAAGTCAAGTCATCTTTATTTATATAGTGCTTTTAACAATACAGATTGTGTCAAAGCAGCTCTACAGTATCAAATAGGAAAATAGTGTGTAATGCAAAAGTACAATAGTAAACACTCAATTTTCAGTTAAAGGCAGTTCATGATGTCATCATCCAGCTCAGTTCATTTCTAGTAGTATTTGTGCAATCAAGTCGATGATATCGCTGGAAATGAGCAAGCCAGAGGTGATAGCTGCAAGGAACCAAAACTCCATCGGTGACAGAACAGAGAAAAAAACCTTGGAAGAAACCAGGCTCAGTCAGGGGGCCAGTTCTCCTCTGGCCAGACGAACCAGCAGTTTGTGCTGAGGACTCATCTGTTACCCGAGGTCTTGTCCCATTGGCTATCTAAGAAACAAGGTCTTCACTGGGGATCTGTCTCTGAGGCTCATCTAGTTTTCCTGATCTCCACTGACATTTGGGGCTGTAGAGCTCATCTCAAGGTGCTGATCCACCATCTGGGCTGGATACGGACTGGATCCGGTGACTGCAGTGACCATCTGATCTGGATAAAAAGCAAACTGGATCTGGTGGCTATGGTGACCCCGGAATAATAAAAAATAGACTAATATTAGCGTACAGGCCATTCTTCTTACGATGTAACAAGTACATTGTGTGTTATGGGAAGTGTTCCCGGTTCCGGTTGACCTAAACAATGCAGCCTTACAATCCTTTTATGGATTTTAATAATAGAAATGTGTTAGTGTGTTATGTGTAAGCCATGTTAAAGAGATGTTTTTTTAAAGAGTTTGGCGCTAAATAGGAAAAGGATCTGCCGCCCACAGTTGTTTTTTTACTTCTAGGTATTATCAAATTGCCAGAGTTTTGCGATCGTAGCAGATGTGGATGACTATAATGGGATAAGAGCTCGCTCAAGTACTGATTAGCTAAACCATTCAGGACTTTATATGTAATTAACAAGATTTTAAAATCTATACGATGTTTAATAGGGAGCCAGTGCAGGGTTGACATAACTGGACTAATGTGGTCATACTTCCTGGTTCTAGTAAGAACTCTAGCTGCTGAATGTTGAACCATCTGTAGTTTGTTTATTAAGCGTAAAGAACATCCACCCAATAAAGCATTACAATAATCTAACATTGAGGTCATAAACGCATGAATTAACATTTCTGCATTTGACATTAAGATCATAGGTCTCAGTTTAGATATATTTTTAAGATGAAAAAATGCCATTTTACAAATGCTAGAAACGTGGCTGTCAAAGGAGAGATTGCTATCAAATAGCACACCTAGGTTCCTGACTGATGACGAAGCCATCAAGTGTTAGACAGTGTTCTAGGTTATTACTTGTGGGGGTTTTAGGTCTGATAATTAACACCTCTGTTTATTCAGAATTTTGCTGTAAGAAATTACTTGTCATCCACTTTTTTATATCAACTATGCATTCCATAAGTTTCTCAATTTGGTGTGTTTCACCGGGCCGTGAAGAAATATAGAGCTGAGTATCATCAGCATAACAGTGAAAGCAAACCCTGTGTTTCCTGATGATTTTTCCCAAGGATAACACGTAAAGCGTGAAAAGTATTGGCCCTAGTACTGAGCCTTGAGGTACTTCATACCGCACTTGTGATCGATATGATACTTCATCATTCACTGCTACGAATTGATGGCGGTCAGATAAGTATGATTTGAACCATGCTAGTGCACTTCCACTAATGCCAAAAAGTTTTCTAGTCTATTCAAAAGAATGTTGTGATCGATAGTGGCGAACGCAGCGCTAAGATCCAGTAGCACTAATAGAGAGATAAGAGCAGATCATTTGTCACTCTAATGAGAGCAGTCTCAGTACTATGAGATTGTCTAAATCCTGACTGGAAATCCAAATTTTTCTCTAAGAAAGAATATAATTGTGAGGATACTACATTTTCTAGTATATTTGACAGAAAAGGGAGATTCGAGATCGGTCTATTGTTAACTAGATATTTGGGGTCAAGTTTTTTTTTTAATGAGAGGCTTAATAACAGACAATTTAAATGTTTTGGCGACATATCCTAGTGACAATGACGAATTAATAATAGCCAAAAGAGGATCTATGACTTCTGGAAAATCCTCTTTTAGTGGTTTAGATGGAATAGAGTCTAACATACATGTTGTTGGTTTAGCTGATTTAACAAGTATATATAGTAGAGAATGAGTGGAATTGTTCCTCAGGGGATCTACAGTGCACTATTTGATGTGATATTGTAGCTGACGGCTGCATGGTTACAATTTGATCTCTAATAGTATCGATTTTGGAAGTAAAATAGTTCATAAAGTCATTACTGCTGTGCTGTTGGGAAAATCAACACCTGTTGATGCTTTATTTGTTGTTAATGTTGCCACTGTATTGAATAAATACCTGGGGTTATGTTTGTTTTCTTCTAAAAGAGACGAAAAATAATCAGATCTAGCAGTTTTTAATGTTTTTTCTGTAGGATAGGGTACTTTCCCGCCAAGCAATACAAAATACATCTAGTTTTGGTTTCCTCCAGCTGCGCTCCATTTTCCGGGCTGCTCTCTTTAGGGCGCAAGTGTGCTCATTATACCACGGTGTTGGACTCTTTTCCTTAATCTTTCTTAACCCTCTAAGCGCCAAAATCGCAAAATTGCGACAAGGCGTCATGCTTCATTAAATAGGCTGTAGTTTCTAATATGGTGTAATATCGCATTTTTATTCCCTGCCACTAGATGGCAGACATGTGGTACTTCGATTCTAGACCAACAGTGTTCATAGAAAATAGTAGAGCAAGTGAGCTATCGTGTCATTGATGCGGAAGCAGTTCAGTTCATAGCGTGTGAGTAAATTGTGAGATTTGTTAGAGAAAATCACCAAATGACTAATAAAAAGTTGTACTGTGAGGATGTGTTGCAAATGTTATTAGCCTATTCTGACTCTGAAGGGGAATATTTGCGTTTTGGAAATGACGATCGGCCATCTAATGATCGCGCTTCTTCCGGTACATCTCTGCTGCGCAATGGTGCCGCTGCGCATGGCGAGAGTGTTCACAAAGCACCATCAAGTGATCATTTCGTCCCTTTACCCAACGGGGTGGACGTGGTCTTAGTGTCCATAGGAGAGGCTCTGTGTTGCTGATGATCGCCCCAGATTGCGTCTTTCTTTCTGATTGTGCGCGCTCAAAGTGCCTACAAATAAACCTACAGGTGCAGTCAGTGTTGGGTAACGTTAGGTCTGTGCGCTGTGCCATGCAATAAGAGGTACCATACTCTCAAGAACTATAAACGGTCACCTAGATACCTGATTGGGCAAATAGCTGGTCAACTGATCAAAAAATAGGCACATGTATTTTACTATGGCACAGTAATATAGTAATAATTTACTACTTTCTCCTGTTTTACTGTTATTTCCTCTTTTTCTGATAATTTATAATGAGGATAAAAAGACTAATACGATAAAGAGATAGATAAATAAAGATAGATAATAACATGCTAATAAGTTCAAACAACCATTCAATATCTATTATTTCCTGAATATTACTGATGAACTGATCAAAAAGTAGGCTACTGTTCACATGCATTTTTCTACTATATAGTATAGTAATGTAGTAATAATTTTGTACTTTCTCCTGTTTTATTGCTGGTTTCCTATTTTCTGATCGTTTGTAATGAGGATAAACAAACAAACATGCAAATAAGTTCAAACATCAATTCAATATCTACTATTTCCTGAATATTATGAAATTCGAGAGGGCCGCCCCATGATGACGTCATAATATGCAAATTAGATTAGTATATTTACACCCCACATAAACTTTTGGTCATGCCCAACATTTTTCTAATTTACAGTAGATCTCTATCTTTAACTCCTTTCAAGCCACAAGCTTTTGAAATCTTGATGTCAAAATCCAGCATTTTTTCCAAAAAACCCGGGCGCCTAAAGGGTTAAGTGTAAAGGATCAACCGTATCTAAAGTGCTATAAAAAAGAGAGTCCATAGTTTATGTTACATCATCAAGTTTTTCTGCACTGTTGGATATGCTGAGGAATTGAGATAAATCAGGAAGATTACTTACAAAGCAGTCTTTTGTGGTAGAAGTGATGGTTCTACCATATTTGTAAGAAGGAGTTGAATTTACAGCTTTAGCTATATGGAGTTTACACAAAACTAGATAATGAACTGATATATCATCGCTTTGCTGCAGAACTTCAACACCATTAACATCAATTCCATGTGATAGTATTAAATCTAAAGTATGATTTCGACAATGAGTATGTCCTGACACGTGTTGTCTAACCCCAATAGAGTTCAGAATGTCTATGAATGCTGATCCTAATGCATCATTTTCATTATCAACGTGGATATTAAAATCACCAACAATTAAGACATTATCTGCAGCCAGCACTAACTTGTAAGTTGTTACTCATAGACTGGTTTGGATGTGTTTTGTATTTTTTAGTTTGGAGAACAGACACAGTCTCTATAGTGTGATATCTAGGTGATTTCTGTGACTGATTTCCCTCGGAAATCAAGCTAGAACAGAAAGCAAATGTGTCGCTATGAGCTCGTTCGACTCCCATAAGAGGCAAACGCACTCATGCAAATGCTGTCTACAGTCTCGGGTAAAATGGTGAAGCACTCAACCTCCCCTCTCGGTATTCCTGAAAATGCATCACTATGAGTAGAATCTGCCTCCTTGTGAGTCAAACATGTTCAATTCATGCTTATCCACAAGAAATAGGTGCAATGAATGCAATGAGCGCATTCAACTCCCTCGAGAGCTGAACACGCCTGCTTCTCACCCACACACACAACACACAAGATGTGTGAAACCGCGGGTTTCAGAGCAAAGCCTCCGATGAGAGAACATGCACTCCTAGTCGTGCTTAGCTGCTAACATAGACAAATGGCAGTGAAGAAGAGTATGTCATATTCTCCTGGTGCTCTTTCATACTGTGGTTGTGCCAGTAGTGATGACAGGCTGTTGCTTGGCCAATGTTATTTTTGTGTTTAGGCATGCTTTAGACACCGGTCACGCTGAAGGCATTCCCATAGTGACCGCTAGAGGACGGAGTTCATAAATTCACATTAAATCTCCAAATTAATGCATAAACAACATAAATATGCTATATTTTAAATATGTGTTTAATGGCATATTTTTACTTTTTACTTTAAACAAAGTCCAGTGTGACTCCACCTTGAATTACTTTAAATACTCAATTTGTGTCATACTTTTTAATTATACGCATACTATATTATTGGTGGCTCAAGGCTATTTTTTTTCATAAAACTCAGTTTTGAACATAGCAATCATCTTAGGTAAGCAGTAAATACAGTATGTGTTACTTTGGTAAGAAATTATCAATTGTGCATTTAAATCAAACCCCAAGTGCTTTAATGTAAATTTATAAAGTAAAAATTCGACATAGTATTTACTACATACATTTCTGGTCTTTAACACACGCACGCACGCACACACGCGCGCACACACACACACACACATATATAGTATATGCATTGCAGTTTTACATTTACAATTGTAACTATTTACAGGTTATAGATGTATTAATCTGTAATCCTAGGATCTACAAGAAAATGTATGTAAAAATGTCATAAAACAAAAAGCCATTTGAGGCAGTATGGTAGTGATTTTACCACAAGTAAGAGGTGTTCTTAGGCAAAGTAGAGTAGAAATAATATATATATATATATACACCACTGAATGAATCTCATCAAGTAAAAATGTGCAGTAGTTGATCTTTGATGATGCTTACTTACTGATGATGTGTACTGATGTCAGGTTCGTTACTGTACCTCACTGGATGAAGAAGAAAAGCATGAATTAAAGATCTTCAGTAACCAGCGAAAGCGAGACAATCTAGGGAGAGGCACTGTCCGACCTCTACCCCTCACAGTAACTGGAGCTATATGTGAACAGGTACATATACGAGTACTAAATAACACCACATATACCTTACCCTAACCTAGAAGCTGGCACACATTTATGAAAATGCAAACAGTATTAACCTTGTAGTGGAGATGCAAGCTTCCGTTTCTAATCCTCATCATCTCACTGATAGTCACTATGTGACAACCACCAGTAAAGTTAAACCTTCACTGATCGACCAGTGAATTAGTGAACAGGATTAGTAAAAAGGAATATCCATGCAAACCCTAGATGTGGTAAAAATGTTTCAGTATATATTTCAGTAATGATTGAACATTGCATGTTATGCTGCCAAATGACATCATGTCCTTCTCACACAGTGTGGAGACCAGATCAACGGTGGTGACATTGCAGTGTTTGCCTCACGGGTTGGCCATGGCCTGTGTTGGCACCCTCACTGTTTCGTGTGCTGTTTGTGTTCTGACCTATTGGTAGATCTCATCTACTTCCACCTGGATGGCAAAATCTACTGTGGCCGCCACCATGCTGAACGACTTAAGCCGCGTTGCTCAGCATGTGATGAGGTAAGCCAACAGTGTAAAATCCAAGCATCTGTCCACTGGCTGAAATCAACCTTGATCCCATTAGTATGCCTAAACATTTCCTGTAGGTTACCTTTGACAAGTCAGTACCCAGAAGCCTTGCTTCAGAATATAAAACTAACTCTTACTTAATTTGTGTCTCTTTTTGTAGATTATATTTTCAGATGAGTGCACAGAAGCAGAGGGGCAGCACTGGCACATGAGACATTTCTGCTGTTATGAGTGTGAGGCCCCACTGGGGGGTCAGCGCTACATCATGCGTGAGGGACATCCTCACTGCTGCAACTGCTTTGAGTCACTTTATGCAGAATACTGTGACTCTTGTGGAGAGCACATAGGTAAGGAAGGACCTCCATAAATCTTGTTTTCTTTCTTCCCTCGTTACAGTACAACTACTTGCACAAGCAAATCAGCACTGCATGCAGCAAAATGAACAGATATATTATAAATGTTTTTTTTTTCTTTCTAAGATCACAGTAGATTACACACATGCTCACATATTGTATGGCTATCTATAAATTAATGAATGCACATCCATCTACATTTCTAGTCTCCATGACATGAATCTGCTGTTGTGTTTCTTTAAACTGCTATTTTTTATTTATTCACAAACTTAAGCTGTTCGATCAGTTATACTCAAAGAGCTCTAAATTACACTAAACTAGCCCTAAATTACAGATTACACTTACAAGTATGGTTGGACTCAGGGCCGGCTCTAGGCATGGGCAGGGGTGGACTAAGCCCACCCAAACATCTGTCTTGCCCACCCAATCAGAATGTAGGTAAAGACAGCGTGACTCATTTTTACGATTTGTGTATTGATTAAAAGCAATCTGAGGTGGGCTCTGTGTTGAGAAGTTCGAGTAAGGGCTGTAGAATGCCCCGACCAATCACAAAATAACACCAGTAAAATTGCAGTATTTTGATTGGCTGAAAGCAACGGCGCGGTTTACACTCACGAAGCGGGCGGCTTCAGTGACAGTCACGGAGAAGCAGACGCTGACAGTCTCGCAAGCGATAAAGAGCGTTAAAAAGTCATATTATTTGCGTGTAAATGCAATGCATAGATTTTTGGTGCCTATAAAGAAGCCTAGTGGCTCCAGCAGCAGTGACCATGGTGTGGCTGCTGTTGCTTCACAAACTCCAACTTTCCCAGCTCCCGCTTCAGAAACACGTCCGACTCCTTCCACCTCAGTCCCCCAGAATCTGTATAATATAAATGTTATAAAAATATCTATCTATCTATCTATCTATCTATCTATCTATCTATCTATCTATCTATCTATCTATCTATCTATCTATCTATCTATCTATCTATCTATCTATCTATCTATCTATCCAGAGTAGATACCAAAGTGTAAAAATACTGTATGATATAAATATCTATCTATCTACTACCACCACAACCCCACGCAATAAACGCATGTTAATTAAGTAGTTTGTCTGAATTTGCACTATTCATAAAACATTCGGCGAAAACTAAATTAAAATGAATTTAAATGCTAACATTGTTGTCTATGACATGCAACACAAACCCTGTTAACATTTCATCAAATTGAGTTTAGTTCATAAAGGCAGTGCAAAAATATTAACTGGGTGAACTGTTAACTATCTATCTATTTTTGGTTCATATGTGATACCTCACTTGCTTGGGTGTGTTTGAAAAGTACTAGGGACAGAAACTAACAATAATTATATTATGTAAAACAATAATTGACCACAGGTTTAATTCATAATTTAACCTTTTTTTATGAAACTACTTTAGATGTGCATTTAAAAAAATAAGCAAGAAAAAAGCACAACTTAATTTGTCAGAATTCAGCATCCATGTGGTATTTTATCAATATTTTATATTAATATATTATTATTATTATAGGTGTGTTATTATATTATTATACATTTTAAAAGTGCTAATTACAAGTGGGAACAATAATATTTGTTAAAAAAATAAAAAAACATTGTTAATACAAAACATTGATAAAGTAAAATATTCAGAATTTGGACTACACCACAGCTGTAGTGCAATATAGCCCCCTATACCCTCATCACTATTCCCTGCATTAATCCACCAATAAAGTCCACTTGAAGAAGTGAATTAAATGTGTGAGTGGATTTAGGTACTTAATTTGCAGGAAATACTGCAGTTCCACAGTGCATGGGTGTTCTCTAGTCCATGCTAGATGACTGTCCCTTCAAATAGTGCACTGTATAAGGGTACGGGGGCAATTTTGGATGCAGCTTTAGTGTATAACAGTTGGGTCCATTGTTGTATCAAATCATGCTGCAATAGCTTGAGGTTGTCCACATTGAATGCATCAAATCAAGTTGGTAGAAGTAGGACAAGCCCGTTTACTATCTGAGAATGTTTGTAAAATATTATCTATATCATACTGTTCATCTTTATGAATTCATGAAGGCAAATTAATCCTGTTACATTTCCTACATTCAAAGAGTAATAGAACATAATTTGTTGGTTATGAAACCCTGTTTCCCTGAGTAGGGTACGAAATGCTGCGTCAGAAGCTGATGCTATGTAAACACTCTCCAGGTGTGATGATTGTGTGAAGCCTAAATAGAATTGCCTGATGGCACTAGTACCGCCCTCTGTGGTATTGCATTATTTGTGCAAAAAAAAGATACACCATCACTCCTCCTCTTCTGGAACACTATACCCCAAAGCCATAAAGGGCTTTTGCACCAATAACTATTGGCGGAAGTTCCCTCTTTTTAGTGAGTTCGCACTGCAGGAACTAGGAAAATTTTTAGCTCTAGGAACTTCGTTTGGGGGAACTAATTTAGCTCCTACTTCAGAGTAGGTTCTAAAACAGTTCTACCAGTGACGCAGTGTATGCTGATTGGCCAAACGCATTCAAAACACCAGCTACCTTATAGATATATATATATAATATATATATATATATATATATATATAGCCAGCAGCCATATCACCCTGTAGCTCAAGACTGGTTGCCCACTGAAGCTAAGCAGGGCTGAGAGGGCTGAGCCTGGTTAGTACCTGTATGGTTTGACCTCCTGAGAAAACTAGGTTGCTGCTGGGAGAGGTGTTAATGAGGCCAGCAGGGGGTGCTCACCCTGCAGTCTGTGTGGATCCTAACGCCCCAGTATAGTGATGGGGACAATATACTGTAAAAAGCACCGTCCTTCGGATGAGACGTTAAACCGAGGCCCTGACTCTCTGTGGTCATTAAAAATCCCAGGATGTCCTTCGAAAAAGAGTAGGAGTGTAACCCATTGGCCCAATTTACCCATTGGCCTGATCATCATGGACTCCTAATCATTAATTTACACTGATTGGCTTTATCCTTCTGTCTCCTCTCCACCAGTAAGCTAGTGTGTTCTGGAGTAAATTGGCTGCTGTCGCATCATCCAGATGGATGCTGCACACTGGTGGTGGTTGAGGAGATGCCCCCCCTTTCATGTAAAGGGCTTTGAGTACCCCTTAGTTCACACTGCAGGTCTTAATGCTCAGATCGTATTTTTTGCTTTTTTTGCGCTGTTGTTCACATTTTCATTTAAATGCAACTGCCATCGGTCTCATGTGTGAACCGTATACGGTCATGAAGTGACCCGCATGTGCAGAAGAAGACGTGACGTCAGACGCAACGCACTGTGTTTGCGGAAATAAAAATGGATGCTGCTCATGTTAGCGTGTGTTTCGCTATTTTTAAGTTAATGTGCAATCGGAGCCTAAATAACGATGTCTACAAGTCGATGTCTACAATTGAAGAGATGCTGGCTAGCTATCTCTCGGTTGGTAAGGTATCCGCATTGAAGACACTGTCCCTGCCAACTAAGCAGTTGCGCATTACATCACAGCTGAATGGAAAAGCATATGTCATGGTTGTCTTTATTGAAGCCTCTGCTCTTTGCTAGTATAGCAACTGCGAGTTGTAGGTTGCTGTCTAGAATGCTGGATGTAGTTAAGTTTCCTCTCAATTTAGAGAGTCTTTTTGCCGAGAACTCTGCTCTTAGAGCTCAGCCAGTAGTTAGCTGAGTTGTTAGGTTATTTTTGAGCCTCCTTGGCTACTGCGAGCATTGTTAAGTATCCTCTCATTATAGAGAAATTGTGTTTAGCGAGGCCTCTGCACCTAAGAGCTCCACAAGGATAGTGATTGTGAGTTGTAGGTTTTCTTTAAATCTCCCTGCATAATGTCCTAGTGTAGGGTGTAGGTAGGTCCCCTACTGATTTAGAAAGTCGTTAAGTTGAAATCTCCGCTCCTAGAGCTCTGCCAGTAGTTAGCCAGGTCGTCAGATTCTTTTCGAGCCTCCTTCCCCACTGCAAGCGTTATTAAGCCTCCTCTTGCTGCAGAAGGTTATCTTTACTGAGGCCTCAGACTCCTTAGAGCTCCGCTTGTATAGTATATGTGAGTCGTAGTCTCTCGGTGAGCCTCCTTGTGAAATGTTCAGGATGTTGGGTGTAGTTAGGCCTCATCTTGGCTTAGAGAGTCGTTATGTTGAGACCTCCACCACTAGAGCTCTGCCAATAGTTAGCTAAGTTTTAAGGCTCTCTGTGAGCCTCCTTGTCTACTGCGAAGATCGTTATACCTCCTCCCACATTAGAGCGTTATCTTTATGGAGGCTTTCACACCTTAGAGCTCCATTAGGATCGCTATTGTGAGTTGTAGGCTCTCTGTGAGCCTCCTTTGTAAATGCCTTCTCTAAAATCAATGTTTTTTTAAGAGCATGCACTAATTGCTTAATGCCTTTTCTGAAGTCCATGTTTAATTTTATTGTCCAATATGGCGGCGCGCACAACAGACGCAGCGGCTTCTCTCTCTCCCGACAGAACGGTGTTTTCGTGTTTTTTGTCTTGTAAGTCGCAATGTTTTTGTACATATTCGTCTCGTCTACCTGTCTTCAAGCGCGCATACAGTCGCGAGTTTCTGCTCGATGTCGGCAGAACCACATTGTTAGAGTTAAACTCCGCGCACGCCGAAGAGCTGCGGGACCTCGGTCTGCTCCGGAGGCCTACACCATCACCGACCCCCACTACTGCATCTCGCCCAGAGCGGAGGCGCTACAAGCGGCGTGAGAGGAAGCAGAAGAGGGGTAAGCGCGGAGGTATCCGAGCTAGGCTAGCGGCTAACCCAAACAAGCCAGCTATCCCCACCATCGTACTGGCGAACGTACGCTCTTTGGACAATAAACTGGACCACATCCGACTACTTCGCTCTTCTCAGAGGACTGTAAGAGACTGTTGTGTTTTTGTGTTTACGGAAACATGGCTTAACAACAGCGTTCCGGACTGCGCCATTCAGCTCGAGCAGCTAACATGCTATCGAGCAGACAGAGCTCTCGTCGAGGGAGGTAAGAGACGCGGCGGCGGGCTTTGTATTTACATCAATGATGCATGGTGTCGCGACGCTGTTGTGGTCTGCAAACACTGCTCACCCCTGGTGGAGTTTATGATTATTAAGTGCCGGCCGTTCTATCTACCGAGGGAATTTACAGCCATACTGCTCGTTGCTGTATACATCCCTCCCAGCTCCAATAACAACAATAGGAGTGAGGCACTAAATGATCTGTACCAGCACATCAGTGGGCAGCAGACAGCCCACCCAGATGCTTTTCTCATCTTGGCTGGGGATTTTAACCACGCAGACTTAAGGAGTGTGTTCCCAAAAATTCATCAGCATATAGACTTTCCAACAAGGGGAAAAAATACCCTGGATTTTGTTTACACCACACAAAGAGGAGCTTACAAGGCCCTCCCCCTCCCCCACCTCGGAGCCTCAGACCACATCACTATCATGCTAATGCCTGCATACAGACCGCTCGTTAAAGCTATCAAACCAGTACACAAACAGATACAAGTGTGGCCTGAAGGGTCGTCAGAGGCACTTCAAGACTGTTTTGACACTACTGACTGGGATATGTTTAAGCAGGCTGCCACATATAACAATACTACAGACCTCCAAGAGTACTCCGAGACTGTCACTGCCTACATCACCAAGTGTATTGATGATGAAACGGTCACAAAGTCTATCACTGTCCGGGCCAACCAGAAGCCGTGGCTGACAGGGGAGGTCTACAGACTTCTGAAGGCTCGGAATGCTGCCTTTAGAGCTGGAGATGAGGAGGGCCTGAAGACAGCTAGGGCCAACCTATCACGCGGCATCAGAGAGGCCAAGAGACAGTACTCCAGGAGGATAGCCCATCGTTTCAGCGACAGCAGAGACACTCGGAGCCTGTGGCAGGGGATTCAGACCATTACGGACTACAAGCCCCCACCACAGACCTGTGACAGCACCATCCCCCTGCTGAACGAGCTGAATGCCTTCTTCGCTCGCTTTGAAGCACAAAACAGCACCACTGCACAGAAGACTACACCTCCTCCGGCGACCAGGTGATGTCGCTGTCCCCAGACAGCGTGAGGAGATCCCTCAGCAGGATCAATGCACGCAAAGCTCCGGGTCCTGACAACATTCCTGGGCGTGTACTGAGAGACTGTGCAGTGGAACTCACTGATGTCTTCACAGACATTTTCAACATCTCACTAAGTCAGGCTGTTGTCCCCACATGCTTCAAAGCTACCACCATCATTCCAGTCCCGAAGAAGTCATCTCCATCCTGCTTCAATGACTACCGTCCAGTAGCACTCACTCCTATTCTCATGAAGTGCTTTGAACGGCTAGTCATGCAACACATCAAATCTGTCCTCCCCCCCTCCCTGGACCCCTTCCAGTTTGCATATAGGTCCAATCGCTCGACCGATGATGCCATCGCCACTGCCCTCCACCCAGCCCTCACACATCTGGACAAAACGGACACGTATGTCAGATTGCTGTTCATAGACTTCAGTTCAGCATTCAACACAATCACAATCCCTCAACAGCTCATTCATAAACTGGTCCAGCTGGGGCTCAATACATCGCTGAGCTGTTGGATTCTGTCAACTGGCTGTTGGACTTTCTGACCGGGAGACCTCAGGCAGTACGGGTCGGCAGTAACACATCCAGCACCATCACACTGAACACAGGGGCCCCCCAAGGATGTGTGCTGAGCCCCCTCCTCTTCACTCTGCTGACCCACGACTGCACACCGTCACACAACTCCAACCGCTTCATTAAATTTGCGGATGACACGACTGTGGTGGGTCTCATCAGCAACAGAGATGAGACAAACTACAGGAGCGAGGTGAGCCGCCTGGCCGGGTGGTGCAGTGACAACAATCTCTCTCTGAATGTGGAGAAGACGAAGGAGATTGTCGTTGACTTCAGGAGAGTGCACTCTCTGCATGCTCCTCTGACCATCAATGGTGCGACTGTGGAGAGAGTGAGCAGCACCAAGTTCCTGGGTGTACACATCACAGAGAACCTCTCCTGGACCAACAACACTGCAGCACTAGCGAAGAAAGCACAACAGCGTCTCTACTTCCTCCGCAAACTCAGAAGAGCCAGAACCCCGGCCCCCATCATGTGCACCTTCTACAGAGGCACCATCGAGAGCATCCTGACTAGCTGCATCACTGTGTGGTATGGCGCCTGCAACGCGTCCTGCCGCAAGTCCCTTCAACGGATAGTGAGAGCAGCTGAGAAGATCGTTGGTGTCTCTCTCCCCTCCCTCCAGGACATCTACAGCACCCGTCTCACCCGAAAAGCCCTCTACATTGCAGGTGATCCCACCCACCCGACACACAACTTCTTCAGTCTGCTACCATCAGGGAGGAGACTGAGGAGTCTCCAAGCCAGGACCAACAGACTGAAAGACAGCTTCATCCACCAGGCTGTCAGGAAGCTGAACTCCCTCCCGTCCTTGCCCCCCCTCCCCTCTCTTACCCCACGAATCACTGAACTCTGACCCCCACCCCACCACCACCACCCACCCGAACACACACACACACACTCACACTCACACTGAGACAAGCACCGGTCACTTGTACAGCATTGGACCTCATTCAACTACCTCTTCTGACAGTCTGAATAAAAAAAGACTGCTCCTTGTCACTTTAAATAGTCTTGATAAGCTCTTTGCACTACACCATTTATTTTCTGCACTGTTTGTTTGTTTGTTTATTTCACTGATTTGCACTATCTGCCATGTGCCTTATGCCACTTTATCCATTTTTTTATATTATTATTTGTATTTTTTTTTATTAATGTTTTATTTTTTTCCTACATGTCCTTATTTGTATATTTGTAATAGTTGCATTTCTGTGTATGTTTGTGTGTATATATAATGTGTATATATACATATATACTATATGTAGATGTGTATATATGTGCCGTTACGGCGTAACGTGCTGCGTTAACGTAGACTCTTATCGGCGATATCCCGTTATCTATTCTCAAGTTGGGTTGGGATTTACTACGCAAGCTATGATGACTTACCCTGATATTTTAGCGCGGATGTATACCTAGCCGAATTGCACTGTAGGGGGCGAGAACGAGTTCGAACTGAGGCTCGCATGTTAGTGTTAACGCTGGTCTGTGTGGTAAATACAATCGGGCAGTCCAAACGTCACCTATCTTCATCACCTTATGTTTTTCTGAAAGATGTATGTAGTAGCACTTTACAGTCAATATGGAACCTAGAGAAATGTGCCTATTGAGTGTTTGAGTGGAGTTTGCTGCAACGCACGGCTCATTTCTTTAATTCTCTTCTGTATACAGTAAAAGTAGTAATACATCTGAATCTGTAAAGAGTACGTTTTTTGTGTGCATCACAACGTGGCTGCAAACAGATGCGCTTTATTCATGACTTGAGCGAGAACTTCGAACTCGAATATATCTTTACATAGTATCTATAGAGAGTAAATGTCTTTGATATTGGATGATTTACTGAAATTGTGCAGACTTGCATAATAGATGGCTTTCATATTAATCCGACATTTTGGGTTTTTATTCAACTAATAAGTGGGCAGCATGTATATTTTTACGTTTGACTTATCGATGTTCTTCCGGGAGTGGAACGGGATTTTCCTCCATTTTTTCGTGGAATTGACGGGAAGAGATTAAGTTTGTGATGCTTTGGAAACAGAGATGAGCCCCTGTCTAATGCGCCTGGCTTGAGAAACCCGTCCAAAGACTTACTTTAGCATTATTTGGTAGCACACATTTCTATCTGGCAGAATTCAAATGAGCCATTATATTAATTCCAAAATAATCAGTTAATCTAGATTAAAAAAATTTATCTATGCCCACCTCAATATGTAATATATATATTGATTTGTACTTATCTGTATTTTTGCGTTCTATGTTAGTGTTTAGGTTTGTATGCCAGGGAGTAAGAGAGTAACGAATTTCTTCTCTGTAGTATGTACGGTCTGTGGCAGAATGACAATAAAGCTGACTTTGCTTTGACTTTGACTTTGTAAGAGCATGCGCTGACTGCTTTGTGCCTTTCCTGAAATCCTGCACATTTCTATCTGTGTTATATCCCAGTTGCTCTCAACCAGAGAAGGTTTGCCAAGTTGACTAGGTTCTCTGTGAGCCTCTTTGCATACTGTAAAAGTTGTTAGGCCTCCTCTCATTGAGGCCTCTGCCCAAAGAGTAATGGTAAGTAGTAGGCTCTTTGTGAGCCTCTTTTCAAGATACCCTGAGCGTGGGGCATTGTTAGGTCTCCTCTCGACTTGGACAGTATACATACTGAGGCCTCCACTCCAAGAGCTTGGCTAGACAGTAGTTTGCTAGGTTGTAGGCTTCCTGGGAGCCTATTTAGCCATTGACACTAGTATGGAGTGTTGCAAGGCCATCTCTCATTTCGAGAGTTGTTGTTTTGAGTTTATAACTCTTTTTCTGAACATATATTCTTAGGCACTCTGGAGCCTTCTTTGATGCCAGCCTGAATCAAACATCAATGGCTTCCTCTCTCAAGAGTCACTCTTTGAGACCTCCATTAAAATGTTGCTGGTGTGCACCTCGGGAATGAGGAATCCTTTAAGTCTTTTACTTAGTTGAGCCATTAAGCCACTCTTACCTTCATTATGGCGGCGTGGGTATACCATTCCCCATAGAAGCCTCTAGAGCAGGGGTATCAAACTCAGTTCCTGAAGGGCCGGAGCCCTGCAGAGTTTAGCTCCAACCCTAATTAAACACACCTGATCCAGCTAATCAAGTCTTTCAGGCTTATTTGAAAACTACATGATTTGTGTGTTGGAGCAGGGTTGGAACAAAACTCTGCAGAGCTGCGGCCCTCCAGGAACTGAGTTTGAAACTTGAGTTTCCATTTGAAAGAGAACAATGGTTACATGCCCAACCTGAGATGTTTTATCCAGTGAATCCCAGCTGGCCAAGTGGGAATATGAATAATGTTCACGAATACTGGGGTCAACATGTACTGTAATGTTACTTGATTATAAAATGGATATTCTAGTGCATCGATTTAATGAAGTTGTACTGGATCAGGATGTCAACATATTTTATCTGTATGTGCATTTATTTATTTGTACTGTCTACTTTGATAATAATTACTGTTATCATCCACCAAATTGAATAAGACTGGTTAGCTTGCCAACACTGGCATAAGCTATCACATAAATGCACTCAATATACAGTATCATGCAAAGAGAAGTCATTATTTCAAATTACAGTCTTGCGTAGCTAGATCTAGATAGTTTATAGTCAAACTATCGTAACAGTGCAATTTTAATTACCTTATCTGTCCTTAATTACCTTAGGATATCTATTGGTACTCTTACCTTATCATGTTAAATCTCTTGTACAATATATACACAGCTTTGCCGACGCTCATTCACATAACTATGGGGTGTGTGCACAAGCACCAGCATGAGCATTAGTAGTAAGTAGCTGGCTGCAGTTCACTACCACTGGTGTCTTATAAAAGAAGGGTTCCTTAATTCTCCAGATGGTCCCTTTAAGCATTACTCTACTAACAAATATAAAGGATGTGTACAAAATAAACGTATTGAACACATTTGTATGCATTTTCACACAAAGCTTTGCCACACTGTGTGAAAATTGATTTTTTTAGATGTACAACAGCTTATCACTGGGGAAGTACCCTTAAAGACACATCCGTGTGTAGTTAAGATACAAATATGTATCTTTGAAAGTAACACTTTAAGTAAAACTCATCTTTGTGAAAAAATGTGAATGAATGTGAAAATGTGAATTGAGATTCATCCCAGTTTTTTCTCACACTACATTTAAAGTCATCATCAGCCAATAAAAATTTTATGTGATGTCTAATTGTCATTTTTATGTAATGTGTTTTAGGTATAGACCAAGGTCAGATGGCATATGAAGGTCAACACTGGCATGCCACCGAAGAGTGCTTCAGCTGTGCTCGCTGCAATCAGTCTTTGCTGGGTCGTCCCTTCCTGCCAAAACAAGGTTTGATCTTCTGTTCCCGACTCTGCAGCCAAGGGGATGAACCTGAGTTGTCAGACTCCTCAGACTCTGCTTTCCAGAGTGCCCATTCCCGTCAGTCACGCCACAATGCTCAGATTGGCAATGATGGGACAAAAGGCAAAGGTGAAGGTGTTCGACAATCATTATCTGGCCCTACACAATTGGTCGGTGATGCAGAGCCTCTAGCTGTTAAAATGGATTTGCTGAGCATCTCCAGCCCAGCTCCTAGCCGTACACCCCACCGCACACCAACGAAAACCCCAAGTAGAACCCCAAGTCGGTCTCCAAGTTTGAACTGTGAGCAGTCAGTTTGGGTAAACCGGGATGAGCCTTATTCCTATGAGTCTCAACAAAGAGATTCCTCCACATCTCCCAATCCCCATCAGCTACGAAACCAATGTAGCATGCGTAGTGCTTACCATCCTTCTCCCAATCAGCCACCCAAGATAGTGAGCAGTCCAGAATCTTGGTCCAAAGATCAACCTGGGGGTAATTCCAAAAAGCCTCCAGTCATGGCTGCTCTGAGGGGCCACTCTTTCAATGAGAACTGGAAGCATCATGGCCAGGAACCTGAATTTCATGCTCCTAAACTCAAAACACAAATGAGCTTCAATGAAGTGTCAAGCCGTAATCCTGGATTTTTGGACAAACGCAGTATAAGCATGCAAGGCTTCCCCCGAGAGATGCGTCCTCCATTGCTTAGGAGCAGGCACCAATTTGGGCCAAGCTTTGGTGAACTTACGCCACTAGAACAAACACCAAGAGGTTCTGCTGACTCACTGGCCCTTTCCTACGCTACAGGTATGCATAAATTCAGTTCCCTTTCAGTCAGTCACGTTCGACGTAACGTCATAGTGACTGATGTAAATGGAATCTCGCCAGAGAGCCCAATCACCTTCGAGTGTTAACAAAACAAGCCAATGACAGTTGGCGTGCGTGTTTTGCCACATGCAGCCCGCCCTCCGTGCGGGTATAAAAGGAGAGCGCGTGAAAACGCACATCAGCTTTTCGCTTCGGAGCCGAGCCTTCTGCGAATCTCCGAGAGTGTCTGCAAGACAGCATTTTGACGAGTGTTGGCATAACGGCGTGTCAGCGGAGGTTGCTGTCCAGTGCTGCTGCTTCATCTGAGCGTGCTGCAGCTCTCATTCTGCAGTCGCGCTGGGACCTCTCCTGGGCGCTTCAACACTTTTCCTTTTCTAAAAGAGCAATATCTGAAAGAACAATATCTAAAAGAGCTCCACGAGCGACAGGCGCCTTTTTAAAGATGCTTCCGCTCTCGTGTGTTTCTGGATGTGGTCGTTTCCTGGCTTCATCTGACTGTCATGGTCGCTTTGTCTTGGGCTATCAGCACGCTGAAGCAGCGCTCATGGATGAGTCATGCTCTCATTGTGGGAACATGACCATCGCGATGTTGCGGTCCAAAAACCTCCTCGCTATGCCCCGTTCTAGTTCCCTCCGTTTTTTGGGGGCCACTTCGGCTTATGGTCAGTGTGATCTGAGGATTAAGGTGGGAGCTTCCCCATCGAGTGCATCTCCACGGGCCTCTCATTCCTCCAGCACTCCGCACCATCCGGTGTTTCCAGATGAGTTTGCTGGATCCCCGGACAGGGCGAGGCCCAGTATCTCATTCGGTGCACCAGTGGATGACAGGATATCGATCGCTGCATCGGAGGATGAGCTAGACTCTGGAAATTATGATTCGGCTGTGCTGCCTCCATCCGGAAGAGTGGCATTGCCCGATTCAATCTAGAGCTAACTGCTATGCTTTCCCGGGCCGCCGAGAGCGTTGGCCTGCACTGGAGGCCTCCTCCTTCTCCCAAACACTCAAGGCTGGATGATTGGTTCCTGGGGGCGCAGGCCGCTTGCTGGCAGCCACCTCCAGGTCCATTCTTCCCAGTAGTGCATGAGAAGGTGACTAGGTCTTGGAGGGCGTCGATGGCAGGGCGGCTAAGGGGTATGTGGAGATCCCCCCATTTGAGCGCACTATTGCGGTGCAGCTTTGCTGGCGGAGTGCTGCCGCCCTTCGGTCAACAAAAGTCACAACGTGTTCCCTCGGTCAGACGATGACCACTCTGGTGGTCCAGGAGTGCCACCTATGGCTGAACCTGGCAGATATGAGGGAATTCGACAAGCACAGCTCCTTGGACTCCCCAATCTCCCAGGCAGGCCTCTTCAGCGATGCTGTGGAGAGCCTGGCCCAGTTCTCTGCCGCACAGATGCAGACAGATGTGATCCGACAACAAAGCCTGCCCCGGTGGCCCGCTGCTGTCACCACCCACCGCCGCCTGCAGCCCTCTGCCCGCTCATTGCAGAGGGCGCCCTCCTGCTGCCCCTCCACATCCGCTCTAGTGCGTCCCCAGCAGCAGCCCTCATACCGTCCGCAGCTTGGAGCAGGCAGCAGGGAAGCGGCGCTGTTCGTCTCTACCCCTGCCAGGCCCGTGAAGCGCAAGAGCAAGCGGCATCCTTGGGATGGGCAAACCCGAGGCACTGGATTCTGCTCTTCAGGAGATGGTGGGTCCGCTCCTTCCCCCGGATGGTGAGTCCCCTCCTTCCCTGTTTTTGTTGTTCTGCCACTGGCTCTTCGGCCAGTGATACCCAAACTTTCAAAAAAGCAGATTCCTATGTCTCTGGTTCCCAAGAGGGCGCAGACAGCAGTGTACGGGATACAGTCTCGACACCCCGTCCCCCTCTCCTTTCGTCAGCGGGCAGCAGGTCCCGGTTCGAGGACGCGATGCCTCCTCACTTGCCCCATGCCCAACCGGGAAGCCAGGTAAGTGTCGCACCGCACAGTCAGACCCCAGTTCGGGACGCACTGCCTTCCGGGTCGAGTCCCTGTGCTCCACTTCACTGCCCCACAGCGGGTATGTCGGTGGTTCCCCTAGTCCCGCTTGTTCAGTCTCTGGGGGCCTGGCCAGTGCTCCCCAGACCAGCTTGATGGCTCACAAGAACTATCAGACTTGGCTATGCAATTCAGTTCGCCTGGCGTCCTTCCAAGTTCAGGGGCATTCGGTTCACTACTGTGCTGAACCAGGATGCTCCCGTCTGGCGAATGGAGATTACGGTCCTACTGGCAAAGGATGTGATAGAGCCGGTCTCTCCAGCTGATTTGGAGTCGGGGTTTTGCAGCCCTTACTTCATTGTACCCAAGAAAGGCAGTGAGCTACGACTAATCTTGGACCTGTGAAACACGCACGCCAGCTGTCATTGGCTTGTTTTATTAACACTCGAAGGTGATTGGGCTCTCGAGCGAGATCCCATGACATTACGTCTCCGTTCCATCCTTCAGGGACATGGGTTACATATGTAACCGAGACGTTAGCCTGGTACATATATCATGATACGTCATATCACTACCTGACAGAAGTATGTTCAAAACAAGACATTAATTAGTTTATTCAAACTGTCACACATTTCATGTAGTATTACTATTTCTGATCTCTGTCCATTGTATTCAGCAGGAAACTCTTTAGATGGGACCAACAAGCGTCAGGAGCACTTCTCTCGATTTTCTATGCCTGACCTGAGTAAAGACTCAATGGTAAATGTGGCTGATAAAGGCACCATGGGTACATTAAACTCATCAATGCAGTTACACAGCACTGAATCCCTGAGCTCTGTCCCAAGACCTCTTGCAGATTTTGGCATGCCTGTCAGAGTAAGGTACCCTCCTCCACTATACTGGGATTCACCTAGAGGTGTAAGTTTTGAGGATTCAGTCAAAGGTCGCATTGGTCATGCAGGAAGCATGTCCTGTATGCAGGAAGGTAATTCCCAAGCAATGACACCACGGCCAAGACAGCAGCGCCAACGTCAACGTCACCACCGCAAAGGCCACAAAGGTCACAAATATCACTGCCGTTCCCGCCGCTCTCGGTCAGACAATGCACTGCATTTAGCCACAGACAATCAGAGTTTCCCTGGGGACCCCACTCATAGATTTCACAATGACTTTGAGCAACCATCCTCATCAAGAGTGTCTCACAATCTCTTTGGAGCAAATTATGGGTATCGACAACAATTATTTAGGCCTTGTCCTCGAACCACCTCAGACCTCACCTTGCAGGATCCTGGAGGCCCACAGATTGGACAGTATATGGGTAGGTATGGAGAAACAGTTGAGGATGAAGATCAGTTTTGCTCAACCTGTTCCTCTTCATCAGAGGTGTCAGAGGATGATGGTTACCTTCTGGGCGAAGTCATTCCACGGCCAGTGCAGCTGCGATATTTTGACAACGAGGAATTGCGACATCGTTATAGTCCTACAGTGATGGGTGGTCACTCTCAACCACATGCACGCAAACGGCGGAAGAGCAAGAACTGCATTATATCATAAGCAAATGGTAATGTGAGTATCTGAGTGTGTGTATGTGAGAGTGGGAATACAGTATACAACAAAAGTTAGTACAGCGAGTACAGACAGACATGCAGATAGATACAACCCATAGGTCCAAAACTGAACAAATTCTTATGTTCACAGCTTATTTTATTACCATGTTCATGCAATTAGGTTCATTGTAAAAATCTGTTTTGTTTGAATGACCACATAGTATCCACTTTGTGTGTCTGTCATCAAATATGTAGAGTACAACAAGGCTAAATTTGCGCTGAGGTAAAAAGCACATTTGACTTCATTCTCCTTTACACCACTAGATGGCACAAAAATTCACTTCAGCACTTTCCTTAACCACGTTTGACTATGCACATGGAAATTTGGCAGAAAGCAACAAAAAAAATGTATTGGCTACTTTGATCTAATATTCATTTTTTTGTTTGTTTGTTTATTTAGTGTTGTAGATGTATGTATCGAATGATGATCAATACATTTTTTTTTTAAAGATAATTAAAGCAATATTTTTTACATTAATGGAAGAATATATAAAAGTATGTTTTTTGGGGGGGGTGGGTGTGGTGGTAAAAAGTGCTATTGCCCCTGCAGTTGGGGCTAAAGGCACAATAATTAACATGATTACATGGTTAGATTCAGATGATAAATACAAAAATACAATATATTAAGCTGGGTGTCCTTAGAGATAGTCACCACATTTATATTGAAATATGGTACAAATTATACATCTATAAATTATATATATATATATATTATATATATATATATATGTTTGTGTGTGTGTGCAATGCAAGGTTGTTGTTTTTTTGTAATCTGACACTTTAATAGCAGTGATAAACACTTTTCTTCTTAAGATGTGCCTTTAGCCTTGTTGTAACCTATTCGTTTTTTTGTTTTTGAAGGGTCTGTATTTTTAACATAATTTTTCTTAAGTAATAATTTTTACTCATAAGAGGAAATGCATTACATATAGAAATAATGCAATTGTTGACAGGTGACGATTTTTTTTATTAATTTTACGTTTTAGTTGATATTGCACAGGGGTGTACTCACTTCTGTTGTGTACTGCATGTGTTTGTTCTCAATTATCCTATAACTATGGGTTGAAATCCAAATAAAGCATGTTTCAGTCATTACATATGTAATAGTTCATGTTCTGATTTGAACTCATGTGTTTACTGTGACTGGAGATTGCACAATGAACAAAAGTATTAACCTCTGTTTATTTGAACAGCACATTGAACTGTATCTGTTGATAAAATATAAATTTGTTTTGTAGAAATTTGTGCAATAACAATCTGCGATATAACCATTTCAGAAGAAGTGAAGACTCAGTGGGCACTTAGCATTCAGAATTAGCATATGGATTTTTAACTTATGCTGAAATGTCATAAATCGTTGTTCAGTTGCATTACTCTTGAAAAGAATTTGGGATTACTGGTCAGAATATACCATTAACTATCTACTTACAACCATTGTATTATCTGTGTTCAGATTTTTTGGTTGCGATTCTGATTCTAGTCAAGGGTACAATCTCTCCTTTCTATTTTGTCGCTTAATTTTTGGTATAATTTAGTGGCAATATGGTTTACCATAATCCACCACGATGATTACTGTTAATTGTTCTAAATAGTTTCCTAGTATGCGCTCTTCATGGTTTTCAACTTGTTTTATAAACGTCGTTTTAAAATCAAACTTTTAAAAAATGTTTATCATTTTTCTGGGCAATGTTGATTATGGTTTTAAATGCAATATTTAATTTTTTCCAAAGTCATTTAAATACCATTTACCAATAATATCTTAAAATGAAATGTTTTCCTAATGATAAAAAAACGATATATAAAAATAATGTAGTATTGTAAAAGTTCTGTAAATATTGTCTTAAATATTTATATATTTTGTATCCTCAGATGCATTATTTGTATCATATTGTAGAGTGTAGAATTTTACAGTGACTGCATGTGTATCTCCAGTTCATGTCTTGTATGTGAATTAAATAACTATTAACAAACAAACAATGCCTTTAATGAAGTTTCAGATTATTACAATTGTGTTCTTTAAACTTTGCTCGCTTATTGCGCTTAAATCCACGCCTGCGCTCATTTGTAAAAATGGTCTTTGACGTGGAAAAGTGCTTAGCGTCACACCAGGGTCTGAGCAGACGTGCACACTTTTCATTGTCGGAGTATTGCAGGTTTTTTTAAAGGTAAGCTGTTCTTGCAGCTCACTGTTATAGATTATGATGATTGGTGATATTGTATATGTTAATTACATTAGTTAGAAGTTGTTTAGAAGCAGAGAGCTGAAACCATTAAATTGCG
This sequence comes from Ptychobarbus kaznakovi, assembly GCA_027422405.1. Lineage (NCBI taxonomy): Eukaryota > Metazoa > Chordata > Actinopteri > Cypriniformes > Cyprinidae > Ptychobarbus > Ptychobarbus kaznakovi. The sequence goes on from JAPDDN010000474.1 coordinate 65,178, forward strand.
TGCAAGTTCAAGATCACTTGCGATCTTGTACGCATATTCGAGATATGATCGTAAGATCAAATTTAGGATAGTTTCTGCACAAAGTTTAAAAACGAGGCCCCAGTTTTGGATAAACCTGTCCTTTTGTCCTTATGTGAATTTACTCACAATCTTGTATGTCATCTTAATTGTAATCTTACATGTAATGCATTACAATTCTGCAGGTTAGTGGAAGACAGTTTGTTTTATTTGTAAAACATGTAGACAGATATACTGTATATACTATGGCAACACTTTATTTTATCACAACAAGTGCAACTAACAATTCACATGATGTGTGTTTTAAGTTTATATACAACAAATTCTGTGTTTTTTACTCTGATGACCACCAATAATTTAAGCGTGTTGCTCAAGCAACAACTTTGGAAGCAATATAAGGCAGAAAATGTAAAATGCAGAAGTGTATATTATATTTAAAATATTCATATTCATGAATTTTGTTAATGACAAACACTTTTCTCACTGGTTTTGTGGGATTTCAGAAAAGTGGAACATCCTCTGTTTACCAACAAAAGGAATACAAAGGTGTAATAAAAATAGTTTTATTGACTATGTATATGAAAATTGTTTAAATAAACACTGATATAGCTAAAGGTGTGATAAAGTGGGGCAATGTTTAAAGTCGAATGGATAGCGTGCATGAGAAGCGAATAAGTAGCTGTATTTAGCCATGTGTTTGCAGTCTTCACTTGATGAAATGCAGTTGAGAGGTGGATGGAGTGTCTAGCTCTCTGGAATCATACTCATGGATGAACTGCTCCATGGCCGTGATGCAACGCATGCCAATGTCCCTCAGGTTTTCACGCAGAGACAGCTGAATTGGCTTCTCCAAGGATGGATCCTTGGCCACCAACATCTTCACAACCATGCCAAATGTGTCACAGTCCTGCCGATACACCTGTATGGATTATTGACAATACATACACAAAACATTACAAAAAATGAATTCACAATAGCACCACAGATAAACAAAAACACACTTCTATTGATGCATGTAAGCACAAAAGAAGACAACACACTTAAGAGTATATTATTTGACATTTTCAATCAATTTCTAATTGCAGTTTAAATGTAAGAGCAGTTTGACAAAATAGTCACCATTATGATTAAATTAAGGGGAAAATGGACCTTACAGAATTTGATACATTATAATTGTATTATTTTTCTGAAAGATAGAGATTGAAATATTTTGAAAAAAAAGCTGTTGGTGATACGAGGAGAAAATTAACCCAGATATATTGTCATTGTCATAGAGATATAAATATACAACTACTCGAAAAATAATGCAAAATTATGCTTCATGGCTGATGAGAAAACCAAAACTGGCCAAATTTTTTTTACATTTGGTCCCTGCTTTATAGAAATATAGTTTCACACTACAAGTTACATGGTCTAATTCATGTAGGCTACATATACAAAAATATACAACTATACTTTGTAATTATAAGCACCATGGGGAAAACATTGACTGGTGTGTGTGCATGTTAATGAGGAGAGCAAGCCTGGAGTATTTGTTACTCTCAAATAATAAATTATGTCTAAATTACTTATTCACTTGATACCACTAATAAGGGGTTCAAGCGCGAATTGCTGTAACCCTATTGTATTGTATTTGTAAAGATTATTATTATTATTATCAGGGGTTCAAGTGTGAAGCCAAGAAATCATATTGTATTTGTAAATACTTGTATTATGAGTAAACCCAAAAGTGGCCAAATATGTAAATTTGGTCCCTGCTTTATAGAAATATAATTTTACACTAAAAGTTACATGTTATCAGTGGAGGCAAATTATCTGGAGTCTGAACAGCACAAGTTAACAAAGCAAAGTTCTGTTGTCGGTCGCAACAGGATGCCTGTGGGCTCATAACTCTTGAATGGAATCAGGTGTTTTCACCAAACTCGAAACGCATATGAATGAGCTCAACATAAGGTCAAAGCTAAAAAAAAAAAATGTATAAATAAAAAGTGGACCCCTTTATGTGCACCCCTGCATATGTTAGATTTCTGTATTCTGAACTAGAGGTCTGCTACCCAACCCGAGCCCGACGAATCCCGAAATACTTTTGGGTTTCGGGTCGGGTTCGGGTTCATGTTTAATGGATAGCTTCAGGCTCGGGTTTGTAGCTAAACCAAAAATATATGCAGAGGCTACACTGCTTTCATAGATGCACGCACACACACACACACACACATTAATGCACATTATAGTGCACAAACAGCACGGAAACTTTTATTAGTAAAATAGCTTCTATAGGCTACTGACGCACAACATTATATTTCTCTGCAATGAGGGGGTAAAATCGTTGTTTTTGAAGTAACTAAGCCTCATTGCTTGGAGAGAGAGAGACGCACCAACCTGATCTCATGAAAGTGCGTAGGCTATAAATAGTACGCCACATAAAAATTTAAACTCGTGGTATTGATATGAAAAAATTCACTTTGGCGTGTGTATGCTACGCGATGGATAGGATTAGGGCTGTGGGGTAGATGCGTATCATGGCCTACGCAAAGCTACAGTACTGCAAAGTGTAAATGCACGTAAAAATGCTGTAAAATATGCACGCCAAACACGTTCGTATCATATGTACACCAAAGCTCGTTTTTTTCGTATCAATACCACAAGTTTTCATTTTTATTTGGCTAACTACTTTAAACGCATTTTCATGAGACCGGACTCGACGCACAAACGCAGGTTCACACGTGCAACTTTCATCCCTCTCTCTCTCTCTGTCTCTCGCTAATTCAAAGAAATTATTAATTAATTCAAATAAATAAGAACTTACTGTACTACATCTCCGTGTCTGATTTAAAGTAGGCCGAATGTTAACAAGCCTTAACTGACAAAAATTACCATAATTTGCACGTTGGAAGAATTATCATCTTGTCCTATACAACCATTCATAAACTCGGCAGAATGTAGCCTATGTGACCTCTGCACCTGCTGTTCATAAACTTTCATACCTGGTAAGTGTTTTTTTTTTATTTTGCCTTGTGAAATGGCCAAGCCTTGATGAATTTGGATCAGAATCAGAATCTGAATGAGCTTTATTAGCAGGTATGTTTACACATTCGATGAATTTGTTTTCGTGACAGAAGCAACCGCAGTGCAACAGAATGACAGCAACAGAACAAAAACAAAGATAATAAGAGAAGAATTAAAAAGAACAAGTAAATAAGGAATAACATATATAAATTGACAATTGTATCGGTTTGTCTATGTATTTGTTTACTGACCGTTGCATGCAAGCGTGAAATGCAGCATGTCTTTCTTATTTTTATTGGCTATTATTTGTGGGGTAAAAAAAGATTTCGGGTTCGGGCTCTAAATTTAACCGTGCCGCTCGGGTCGGGTCGGGTCGGGAGGAGAGAGAGTCATAGAGCGTGTATGCTCTCACCACACACCAGCTACAGTGGAGCTCATAGAGCCAATCAAGTGTATGTGCTCACCACACACCAGCTACAGGTGGAGAGGAGAGAGAGTCATAGAGCCAATCAAGTGTATGCGCTCACCACACACAGCTATAGGTGGAGAGGAGAGAGTCAAGAGCCAATCTTTTGTTAAATATTTGTGTAAAAAAAAAAAAAAAAAACTTTTTTGAAACTCGTTCCTAGACGGTATATACGTTGCCGCTATATTTTACGCTTCTTTTCACACATATATATGATGGTACCGAAATGATTGGCCTATTGAAGTACCATGGTATTCATTTTTTTTTCATTTATTTTTTAACACTTAAAAAATGAAATGTACAACATACAAAAGCATGGTGAATGTTATGGTACTCCCGATGTTTTCTGTGAACCAGCTTGGACTGGAGGGCTGTACAACTAGCACCACATTTTCCATATTTTATTTTTCTGAATGTTTCCCTCTGACTTTTCAAGTTCTTTCTGATATGGAGGGTTGTTAATGCATTATTTGCATTATTTAATTTTCAGTTTTTCTTGTATTAGTGTTATATTCCATCTTTACTGTGTAATTGCCGTATGTCATGTATGTTTGCACTATGTCTGTACTTTCTTCTATATAAAATCTAATTATATTTTGTGTGCTGACTAATTATGTGGTTTTGCCTCATACTCTTTATGGAAAGCAATGTGTTATATTACTTTTGCTTTACTTTTTGTCTTTAACAAAAAACAAAAACAAAAAAAACACGTATATTTCTGGCAACTGTAAAGACCCTTTCACACCAAAAGTTAAATCAATCTCAGACTGAAGGAAGTGCCTGCACCTCACTCCCAATTTATTTAAACACTGTAACTGTAAGGGGAAGTCAGAATCAGGCAGAAGGGTAGTCGGTGGGATTGCCAATGGAGCGACTTTCAAGGGACGTGGAGTTAACTGGAAGCACTGGAATGGACGTGGCTGGTATGGGTAGTTCGGGGAAACAGTCTGGAATGCATCATCTCCCCAGTTCAGAATCTCTCTGGTAGACCATGTGATAGATGGATTATGTGACATGAGCCATGGGTGCCCCAACACTATCCCCGTGGTGGAATCCTCCAGAACCAAGAAACAGATATTTTCCTTGTGGAGCTGACTGTCTTGCAACCAGATGTGACCCACATGGTATCGAACTCTTCCTCGCACAAGGGACTTGCCGGTTATCGATTAGATCTTGTACGAAACATCATTGATTCTATTCTTGAGTTGGAGTCGGTTACACAAGTTGGTGGAAATAAAGCTGCCGGCTGACCCAGAGTCGAGGAGGGCATATACTGAAACAAAGTGAAGAGGCGTCGCAATCTGAACAGTTGTGGTTAGAGGTTTTATATTGACTGAAGAGGTAGAAACCACACTCACCAAGGGTCGTGGAGGACAAATGGGACATGCCCTTATTACATGTCCGTCTTTGCTGCAGTATAAGCATAATCTCTGGGTCAGCCGGCGTCGACGTTCATCTGAAGAGAGGTGGGTAATGTCGATCTGCATAGTTTAGGGGTTTGGCTCTGGATAACTGGGGTATTCTGGCTGGCGGAGGAAAAGCACAGGTTTTTGTCACAAATGTTCCTCCATACAGCCCTGTATCCGATTGGCAACACGGATTGAAAGTTGACGCTCTAGCCCCATAGTGTCATCATAGGCATAGCGATGCAACCGCAGCGAGGGCTCTGAACCTTGACAGTAAGTGGTCAGTAGGAAGCGTTCGTTTCAACCACTAGAAACTGCTACGGTGCAGAAACGGAGAGTATATTCTTGAATAGACTTCTGACTTCGTTTTAAATGACATAACTGCTCACTAATCGAAGTATCTCCAACGGGTCATCCGAAAACCTCTCGGAGATTAGTGCAAAAAGCCCCCAGTGTTTGTGTGGCCGGTCCGTTCTGGTGCCATAATGACTCCACCCATTGAAGCGCTCGACCTCTTAACAGGGTTAGAACATAGGCACTTTTAGCTCTTTCTGTGGGGAAACGATGCGGTTGCATCTCTAGGGCGACCGAACACTGCAGGAGAAAGCCATTGCATTCCTCCGCCGAGCCAGAGTAGGGTGCTGGATTGATCATGGGACTGGCTGTGTAGATCGGGGGCCGAAGAAGAAATACTGGGTGCAGGATCCGGTGCTGGTGCAGTGGTAGTTTGACTGAGGACTCTTCTCATAGCATTCACCAACTCCTGGAATGGATCCGGACCTGTTTGATTCATGATGTTGTGGTCTGGTCTTCTGTAACGGGAAGTCAGACTCAACACACAGGTGAGTAAGAATCAAACTGATAGGTTTATTAATCAAGATGGAGATGACCAAAGAACTGGTGAGTATTGCAGTTTGAGGGTCTTTAACGGAATTGATGAGGACACTGACAGTTATGTTCTTGATCATTAGGTCGAATGGAGACGGAGAGGATTGTGGTGTTTCCAGGAGCTGGTGTAATGGAGCTGGATGCAGGTAAATAGACGGGGAACACACACACACACACACACACACACACACACACACACACACACACACACACACACACACACACACACGAACAAACGAGGGAAACACAGGAGATCAAGGAGTCATGGAACAACAGGTAAGTAATTCGGCACTGGTTTGAGTCCTTTTCCACTTGGGAGACCAGGCGATTTGGCTGTGTGAACTGTGTGTTCTTATAGTGCTGTGTGGGTGATTTGTGAATGACAGTCAGGTGTGCGTGATCAGTATGCCGGTGATTATGGGTGCTAATAGGTGGATGAGCCTGGCATGTCCGTGACAGAGACAGGAGAGGTGTCAAGAAATAATTGGTAAACAAAGTAACTGTCGTTGCTTATAAAAAAGGAAATCAGAAATTTCATTGTAAATTTGAAAAAAAAATGCATTACTTTACCAGTTACTTGGAAAAAAGTAATCTGAATATATAATTTGCGATACTTGTAATGCATTACCCCCAACACTTATTATTATTATTACTATCATTTTCCTCACTCTGGAGGTGTAAAGTTCTTGAAGGCTGGGCAGAGAGGCACCGGTAATCCTCTCAGCAGTCCAGACTGTCCGTTGTAGTCTTATGATATCTGTTTTGGTAGCTGAACCAAACCAAACAGTTATAGATGAACACAGGACAGTCTCGATGATGGCAGAGTAGAACTGTTTCAGCAGCTTCTTTGGCAGGTTGAACTTCCTTAGCTGGTGGAGGAAATACAGCCACTGCTGGGCCTTTTTCGCAATAGAGTCAATGTGATTGTCCGACTCAGGTCCTGAGAGTTGGTGGTTCCCAGGAATCTGAATTTCTCTAGTGCAGCCACAGTGCTGTCCATGATGGTGTGTGGGGGGAGAGCAGGGGGGCTCCTCCTGAAGTCCACTATCATTTCCACAGTTTTGAGAGTGTTTAGCTCCAGGTTGTTAATACTGCTCCAGACAGCCTGCTGCTCCGCCTCCTGTCTGTAAGCAGACTCGTCTCCGTCCTTGATGAGGCCGATGACCTCATCAAGTCTTTCTGTCATCCGCAAACTTCAGGAGCTTGACAGAGGGGTCACTTTGAAGAGCAGTCATTCGTGTAGTGGAAGAAGATCAGTGGGGAGAGAACGCAACCATGAGGGGCGCCAGTGCAGATGGTGAGAGTTCTGGATGGGAGTTTACCCAGCCTGGCTAGCTGTTGCCTGTCTGTCATGAAGCTGGTGATCCACTGACAGATGGAGGTGGACACAGAGAGCGCTATGAGTTTGTCTGAGAGAAGGTCAGGCATGATGGTATTGAAGGCCGAGCTGAAATCCACAAATAAGATCCTTGCATAATTTCCAAGTTTGTTGATGTGTTGTAGGATGTAATGCAGTCCCATATTGACAGTGTCACCCACAGATCTGTTTGCTCTGTAGGCAAACTGAAGAGGATCCAGCAAGGGTCTAGTGATGTCCTTCAGGTAGGCCAGGACCAGTCTCTCAAGTGACTTCATGACCACAGACGTGAGAGTGTCTCTGGTCATTAATGCCAGTGATTTTGGGCCTTTGGGGGACGGGAATGATGATGGAGCATTTGAAGCAGCACGGAACGTCAGTAAAACACATTGAGATCATCAGCAATTAGTTGATTCTCCACAGACTGTGGGGGAGGTGTTTTGTACTTGGTGATTTTCCTCAGACCAGTCCATACTGATGGCAGCTCATTTGCTGAAAGTACTTTTTTCAACTTCTCACAGTGGTTCTTTTTAACCACTCTGATCTCTTTTGTTAGTCTGTTCCTCGCCTGGTTATACAGGATTTTATCCCCACTTCTGTAAGCATCCTCTTTGGCCTGACGAAGCTGTTTGAGTTTCCCAGTAAACCATTGTTTATCATTATTGAATGATAAGAATGTCCTGGTAGGCATGCATATATCCTCACAGAAACTGATATATGAAGTTACAGTCTGTGAGCTCGCTCAGGCAGCAGCTTCAATATTATAGACTAATATTAAATAAACAAAAAAATAAAAAATAAAATAAGTTTGTGAATGGACTTAAAAGACTGGGATGAGATTATTAAAAATGTTTAAGTATATCTTCTTTTAGCATACAGTATATTAATGACAGCAAATTATTTGTAATTATTTTGGAAGTTATCATGTGCAAGAAGTAGCGTATCTAAACACTGTGTGAAATGTGCCTTCCCAGTCACTGTATAAAACCAAATCATTGCCAATCAATGTTGCATTTCTAAATTGCAGAGCAATCACAAAATAATCCTGCATTTCAACTCTGATAAAATGATGATAACATTTTAGGGACCACTTTCATTATAAACGATTGAAGTGGTTTTCCTCAATAAACTCTTAATACACTGCTTATTGGTAGTAAGTAAGGGAGTTGTTGTAGTAGATATGTTTAGTTATGGGGCAGGGTTAAGGGATCTAGAATATGGTCATGCAGAATCAAGTATTAATATGTGCTTTATAAGTACTAAAATCAGTCAACACTCTAGTAATATGAATGCTAATAAGCAACTAGTTAATACTGAATAGTGTTCCCTAATCTATATTACCATTATTGTTATTTGTGTGTAGAGAAGCAGGCATCTGTGATCAAAAGACTTGAAATCATTACTGTAGTCTGTCTTGTAGTTACTATAGGTAACTATGTGTGTTTGAGCTGCTCGCTATTACGAGATCACTTCAAAATAGCACCTACTGCCTCATCCATGGTAACCATAGAGATGGTGTGTCTCTGTGTGTGCACTGGGGGATTAAATTATCATTCTGCATGTATGTGAGTCATCGCATCATGAGCTCTGCTGTGCAGTTTTTTTAAAATAGATGGAATGACTATGATTGCAATAAAAACACACTGTATAATAGAACTAGGGTTAACTTAGACACCTGATATGATTTCTTCTGTACTGTAGGTTTGCTGTGTAAAGTATATGATACTTATATATGCATGTTATATGCAGATGACTTTCTACAATAGCTAGAATGTACAAACGGGGGAACGTACAGGGGGAGGCAACATGGCTCATGTCATGTCACTGCTCATTATTCCCTTTCCAGCAGGCAGAGTAGTGTATTTGATTGGAGTAGAGGAAAATGGATTTCATTCTACAAGCATTTGTAATCAAATCACACTGCTGCTACAGATCCACTTCAGGGTTTCCATTTCTCATTCACATCACCGCCCTCGCTGACCAGGTAGCTTGAGAACCTGCACTCTAATTTGCCTTTTAATTTTAATTATACAAAACATTTCCATTAATTTGTATAAAGTAATCTTTAAAAAGTTAAGAATGATTTAGAATGAGATTGGTGCCCTACAGAAATGCATACATTTTAGTTCAATTTCAACTTAAACAAAACAAAACAAAAATAAAACCTCACGTGACGTCTGACCAGGAGCAAGAGCCAGCAACTGAGCACACGCCAGTGGATTATGCAAGGGAGTGTGAGGGCATGGGCATGGCAGAGTCTTAACTTTGATAAAGAATATATCTTTGGTTTTGAGACTTTAGTCTTTGCAACTTCATGGATCTTATCTTATCAGCTTATAACACTCCAAAGTGAAAGCAAAGCTTTAAATCGCATCATATGACCCCTTTAATAAGAAGCATTTATATTTCGTGTATACAGTAAATATCATGCTGTGTTTTTTTTACATGTATTACTTGATTAAATGTCTGTAGCAGGCTATTTCTGTGGTAGCCTATATCATATATACCTATCTGAAAACTTCTTTAAGAGAAAATATTTCATTAGTATTTTTTATTAATATATACAGGTACATCTAAAAAAAAAATATGGTGAAAAGTTCATTTTTTCTTGTAACTTATTTCAAAAAGTGAAACTTTCATATGTTTTAGATTCATTACATGTAAACTAAAACACTTCAAACATTTTTTTTATTTAAATTTTGATGATTAGAGCTTACAGCTAATGAAAGTCATAAATCAGTTTCTCAAAATATTAGAATATTTACATTTGAGTTTCAATAAATGACCATCCATACAGTATAAATTGTGGGTATCACAATAATGGGGAACACTGATCATTGACACCCTCCACAAAGAGGGTAAGTCACAGAGGGTCATTACTGAAAGGGGGGGCTGTTCAAGGAGTGCTGTATCAAAGCATATTAAATGCAAAGTTGACTGGAAGGAGGAAAATGTGCACAAGTAACAGGGATGACAAGCTTGAGAATACAGTCAAGCAAATCCGATTCAAACACTTGGGAGAGCTTCACAAGGAAAAGGACTGAAGCTGGAGTCAGAGCATCAAGAGTCACCACGCTCAGACATCTTCAGGAAAAGGGCTACCGAGCCACTTCTGAAACAGAAACAGAAAGAACTGGACTGTTGCTCAGTGGTCCAAAGTCCTCTTTTCAGATGAAAGTAAATTTTGAATTTCATTTGAAAATCAAGGTCCCAGAGTCTGGAGGAAGAGTGGAGAGGCACAGAATTCATGTTGCTTGAAGTCCAGTGTGAAGTTTCCTCAGTCAGTGATGATTTGGGCTGCCATGTCGTCTGCTGGTGTTGGTCCATTGTGTTTTTTTCGACAGTCGACGCAGCCATCTACCAGGACATTTTAGAGCACTTCATGCTTCCTTCTGCTGACAAGCTTTATGGAGATGCTGATTTCATTTTCCAGCAGGACTTGGCACCTGCCCACACCGCCAAAGGTACTAAAAGCTGGTTCAATGGCCATGGTATTAATGTGCTTTATTGGCCAGCAAACTCGCCTGACCTGAACCCCATAGAGAATCTAGATGAGAGACACCAGACCCAACAATGCAGATGACCTGAAGGCCGCTATCAAAGCAACCTGTGCTTCATTACACCTGAGCAGTGCCACAGGCTGATCGCATCCATGCCATGCCGCATTGATGCAGTAATTCATGCAAAAGGAGGTCCAACCTCAAAAGTATTGAGTGCATAGAAATTAACATACTTTTCAGAAGCCTTACATTTCTGTTTAAAATATCCTTTTTTTATTGATCTTATGTAATATTCTGATTTTCTGAGACACTGAATTTTGGGTTTTCATTATCTGTAAGTCATCAAAATTTCAAGAAATAAAGGCTTGAAATGTTTCACTCTACGTGTAATGAATCAATATAATATATGGGTTTCACTTTCTGAAATGAGTTGACAGAAAATATTGACCTTTTTCATGATATTCAATTTTTTTTAGATGTACCTGTATTTGTTTATCCTTTTGCTGTTTACTTGCCTTCAGTAAGCTTGATAACGTTTTATTTACATAAGTTTATTCGTTTTTGCTGTTGTATTGAAAGTATAATAACTTTTTTTAATGGTGGAAGCTTCTAGCTTCAAAGAAAAATGTAGGTTCCCCCATGCCTTCTCTGATGGGACTCTGAGGGATATGCTTGGATGTGTCTATTTCAGTTGTGCTGTCACAGTTGAGGAGTTCTTGGAAGTGCCCATTAGATTAAGGGTGCTTTCACACCTGCCTCATTTAGTTGGGTTGAATCGCACTAGAGTTGGTTCTCCCTCTTGGTGCGGTTCGTTTGCGCCGGTGAGAATGCAGCAGTCGCACTCGGGTATGCACCAAAAGCGGACCAAACAAGCGTACCGAGACCTCCTTGAAGAGGTGGTGAACCCTGGAGCAGTTCGTTTGTGGTGAGAATGCGATCCGACCTCAAACAGACCCAACTGCAAAAAAAACTGCAAATTTTTGGGCTAAACCAGCTGCCGTAGTCAGCTGGGCTGTGCATTATGGGATGAGGAAGTGTTTGTTGACAGTTTGCAGTTTAGCATGGCAGGTCGCGAACAAACTTGGGGTTTAGAGGAGGTTTGGAGAATCCACCCACGCAGTTTTGTCTCTCCATAATAGCAGTGTGCTGTCTGCTGCATTTTACGCCTGTCTTTGTTTACTTCCGGGAGCACCGCTGGAATTTTCCCGCACGCTCTTTCTGACCAATCGAAAAGCAGTTTAGGGAATGCGTTCAAAGACACATCTAGCCAACAAGTGAAGCGGATGTTGTCACGTGACTGCATTTTGGTTCGTTTCAGCTGGTTCGGACCAGAGCAAACAGTGTGGTGTGAAAAGGAACCAAAACGGCTAAAATAGCTACAATTTATATTTTTTGCCTTTAGTCCGGACCAAAGCAAGTGAACTATCGGACTTTCCTGGCGTGAATACACCCTTAGTGTTAATGGCAGCTCCTGCCAATCCCATGTGTGTGCAGGGGTTTGGGCCACAGAAACTTGGACCATAGATGGCCTTGGTAGCACTGAAAAAGACTGTGATGTCACCCGAGTCTCCCAGTCTTTCGATCTTCAGAGCCTTTTCTGTCCACCAAGAATTATTTAACTCCCTCCCCCTTCTGTGGACATTCTCCTTGGCTCTGACATGAGCCGTTGGCCTTGCAGGTTACATCATATAGCCAGGCACGAAAGGCTTTCTCTTTTTTTGGGGGGGGAGATTAGTTGTTTTGTCTCTGGTCTCTGTGCCATTCTCATGGAAACAGTCCTGGCGTTTCCTTGAAAAGTTTTGTAGGTAATGAGATATGGGTATTATATAGTTAAACTAATATGTGCTGCAAAGAATAGACTAGAATACCAGAATATTTCTGTTGATAATGGCAATACATGATTTAAGTTTAGGCAGATCAATTTTGAATGATTATTGTGTACTTCTCTCAGAGAATGTTATGGGGGGGGGGGGGGGAGGGAGAAACTGTATGGATAGTGTATACGTTCAATGGGACTGATTTATTTTTTTCATCAGTTAAAAAAAATAATAAAAAATAAAAAAATAAGATTATACACACTTCATATGTCTGAGTTTGTAATTTACCAAAACCACACGTGATAAAACAAAACAATTGGACATAATAGTGGCTGCTCGAAATTTACAGATGAGAGCTTGGTTATATTGTTATCTTCCTAAAAAAAACTAACTATCTGTGACAGTAATCATATATACAGGATTGGTTACCATGTGAATGTGTGCTTTACTTATTATTATTGGTAAAATCCCATATCAGTCTGACTTATTATACTGTGGAAACTGATCCTTCACACAACACACAGACATAAATGTACCTCCTCTATCTGCTCCTGTTTCTTCTGTATAGCTCTGTTTCGTGCCCCAGCACATGTCACAGACGAGAGAGCATCTCTGTTGCTGGGTTTCTGTGACACCTGTGGAGGTCAACACAAAAGACATCATCAATCTTTCAAACTAAAACTTTAGTTTTAGGATTATTTATATGCTACAGTATTAAGCAACAGTCAAAAATGTAAAGGTGTTCACGCCATATCGTGATTACCGTAATTACAACATACCGACTTGAAAAAAAGTGTTTACATCCTTGTAGAACTCATGATAACAACTTGTGAACTGGGAGGTTTCTGAGAGCTACTGCCACTGCACCTCATGCAGAACCAGAGAAAAACGGCAGCACTTCAAGAAATGTAAATAAGCAGTTATTTCGTAATATTTATGTTCCCTTTCAAGCTGTCACGAGACATCACGGAGAATTTCTCCGTTATGGGAAGCTCCTTCCCTCCAACCTTTCCTGAATACCTATTGGCTCACGCCAGTCCAATGACTGGCCAATTGTCGCGAAGCATGCAAATACGCGCTCGAGAGGAAGTATAAATGCGGCGCCCGCGACAATTACGTCAGAATCTTTTTCTTCACTTTGCTGAACCTAGGTTATGGCTTAAAACTATTACAGCTCACGGTTAAGGTTCGCTCATTCGAGGGCAGGCCTCATGGCTGCTCCTCTGCAGCGTTCAGGTGAGTATGACATTTTCTTAAAGGTAGTCCGTCTGCCGTCTGATCAGCGGTGGACCTTCGGGACTCAGGTGATGAGCTCATGCCGACTGAATGTCCGCATTCCTCTCACCATCGAACCTGCAGGACAGGACATCAGCCCGGCTTCTCACGCCCCCCTTCCATGGCGGTGCGGAGAGCCGAAGGCAGATGCGGGAGCAAAGGGATCTCACGTTGCCGCGGATGCCGCATGGGAAGAGCCACTGTCTAAGCATGTAGACCCCGTCTCAGAGCGGCGTTCTGCCTTGCAAAGCACAATCTCTTAGCTCCTCACTTAGCTCCTCACTTAACATGATACAGCCCCTAATCAGCGGATGTCGTGTGTGTGGAGAACACTCTCTGATTCACATGATAATAGCCCCTAATTAGCGGCTGTCGTGTGTACGGGACAACCTCTCATTTACATGATAATAGCCCCTAAATCAGCGGAGGTCGTGTGTGTGGAGAACACTCTCTGATTCACATGATAATAGCCCCTAATTAGCGGCTGTCGTGTGTACGAGACAGCCTCTCATTTACATGATAATAGCCCCTAATTAGCGGCTGTCGTGTGTACGGGACAACCTCTCATTTACATGATAATAGCCCCTAATCAGCGGCTGTCGTGTGTGTACGGGACAACCTCTCATTACATGATAACGCCCTCGAGGTGCATGAAGTGCACCCGGCAGAGAGCGCGCGAAAGCGAGGAGTCACCTGACACCCCTACGAGGGAAGCGCGCGAAAGTCAGGAGTCACATGACACCCCTGGGCGGAAAAGCCAGCGAAGGTGAGGAGTCACATGACACCCTGCGCGGAGAAGCGCGCGAAAGTCAGGAGTCACATGACACCCCTGTGCGGAAAAGCCCGCGAAGGTGAGGAGTCACATGACACCCCTGCGCGCGCGAAGGCGAGGAGTCACCTGATGCCCTGTAGGGCGTATCCTATCAGCCTTCCAGATTTCGCCGGTCTATTACGCCAGTTGTTTACGCCCCTACAAGTGGTGTTCAACTAGGTCGTATAGCATAGTCAGCCTGTAGATACAGCCGCCTCCCGCGCGATTATAACATAGCTGACCGCGGGACCGAGGTCTGCTTGGGCAAGTGTAAGAGACCCGGAAAGAGGCACCACGACCAGTGGGCTAGCCCTCAAGCTGTCTCAAATTTGTAAAATGTGTGTGATAGCGTATGTTCATCAAATACATACGTTTGCACAAGGATAAACTCTTCCTCCTCACTCAGTCAACGCAACGCCGCTCGCCCCTCCCCTGAGCGACCGGAGCCACTGCCCACACGGGTTATAGCCGTGCAGTACTTGCCGGCGACCCCAACGACCAAGCCGCTAAAGCCGCTGTGTCAGTTCCTGAGCGCGTGAGAAACTATTCCAAGAATCTCACGCGGGTTGCTCTGCATAAGCAGTGGCGTGGCGATGAGAGCCCGCCTCTCGCGAGATCGCGTGGCGATGAGAGCCCGCCTCTCGCGAGATCGCGTGGCGATGAGAGCCCGCCTCTCGCGAGATCCCGCGGTGGCCATTTTGTCTTCCCTGCTCCATTCAGGCAAGGCAGCTCTGTTCAGTTGAAGGTTTTTCAGAGACTGCTCGGATTCAGCGGTATGTCATCTGGGATTATCACACATGCGCCCGCTGCAGCTATGGCTGGAATCTTGAGTCCCGTGGACGGCGTGGACTTCGGGATGTTTGTGCATCGCGGCCACCCGCGATGGCATCGAAGCTCTGGCGCAACCCACATCTCTTCAGCCGGGGAGTTCCCCTGTGCTCGAAAGCTTCGCGCGTGGTGGTCGCGACGGATGCATCGACTCACGGCTGGGGAGCAGTGTGCGAGGGAATGCAGCTTATGGTCTGTGGTTGGAATCTCAGAGCCGGTGGCGCATAAACCGCCTGGAGCTGGAAGCAGTCTTCTTAGCTCTAAAGGGTTTTCAGCCACAGCTGGAACAGCAGCATGTACTGATTCGCACCGACAACACGTCCGTGCTTTCGTATATAAATCACCAGGGGGTTTTTCGCTCAAGGGCGCTGTGCAAGCAGGCAATGGACTGTCGTCCTCTTCAGTCAGAGCAGCCACATCCCCGGTCTCTTGATGGGGCGGACATGTTTTCGAGGAAGGGGATCGCTCAAGGAGAGTGGAGATTGCACCCCGAGTCGGTTCGGATGATTTGGAACCGCTAACGTTACGGGAGAGCGGAGGTGGAGCTGTTCGCTACCAGCGAGAACGCGCACTTCCCGCTGTTCTTCACTCCCCGCTGACATCACGCTGGCCAGCAGCCAGGCCGTATGCATTCCTCCGATCAAGAATGTTGCCACTGGTGTTATGCGAGCATCAGTGATACTCATCGCCCCGAACCAGCCTTGGTTCCTAGACTTCCCCGATCCCCAGCAGGGAACATATGCTATCCCAGATGGACGGCTCGGTGTGGCACTCCGACCTGGAACTATGGAGCCTTCATTTGTGATCGCTTCAGGGATATCAGAGGAGATGGCCTCACAGTCTCGCGTGCTCAGCACGCTCACGGAAGCGCGAACACCTTCTACGAGACGTTATACGCTTCAAAATGGGGAGTGTTTGTGAAATGGTGCGGTCATGCTCATATCGACCCGGATACTTGCACGGTGTCGGATGTTCTGAGCTTCTTGCAGCACAGATTGGATAGTGGTTCGTTACCATCAACACTGAAAGTCTATGTGGCGGCCATTACCGCGTTTCGTTCCCCGCACAGCGGGCAATCGTTCGGTAGAGACACGCTGGTGGTGAGTTTTCTTAGAGGAGCAAGAGACTACATCCCCCATGTCCGCTTTCTTTTCCGCCCTGGGCCTGGAAGTGGTATTGAGAGCTCTGTCACAGCCACCATTTGAGCCCCTAACATCAGTAGGTTTGAAGGAGCTATCGCTTAAAACTATACTCCTTTTTGTCCTCGCTTCGGCTAAGCGCATTGGGGATTTACAAGCCTTTTCTGTGAGCAACGACTGTATTCGTTTCGGACCCCGGGACTGCAGTGTCACTCTCCGGCCGAGATTGGTTACGTGCCTAAATCGCTGTCTACCCCATTCAGGCCACAGACGGTTTCACTACCGGCCCTTGCTGCGGAGTCATCGCCCCCACAGAGTGCGAATGCCCAGACTGCAGTGTGCCCCGTCAGGGCTCTGAGGATTACATTGACCGTTCAGCCAGTTTCGGCAGTCGGACCAGCTTTTTGTGTGCTATGGTGGTGCTACAGAGGGCCGAGCCGTGTCGAAACAAAGAATGTCACATTGGATTGTGGATGCTATCACGGAGGCATATGCAAGCCAAGGATTGTAATGCGCTCTGCACATCAGAGGCCATTCAACGAGGGCTATCGCTTCCTCCTGGACGTGGTCAAGAGGTATGTCTATCCCAGATATTGCTTGGCAGCCAGCTGGTCTTCGCAGAATACCTTCGCCAGGTTTTACAAGCTGGACGTTCAGTCCTTAGCCTTCCAAGTGCTGTCGGTGAGTAACTGTTTATGTACTACCTTTGTGGGAGATGTTGCTTGTACAGTACATTATGCAGCCCTCTATGAGGTCGTTATCTTGGTCGGCCCTGAGTTCAGTGCCGCGTACATGTCATGTTAAGTTATGCTGCTCGACACAGTGTTAACTCTGTACAGCCCCGTATACTGTTATTGCTGAATGTGTTCTGCCCTGCTCTCAGCGCAGCCCATGTTATCAGTTGCCAGATATGCAAATTTAGTATGCCTGGGGTGTGGGCGCTCATTGGCTTATCTCCACCTATCAGCTGTGAGCCGTCCTACGAGCGCCGTTATTGGTGGGAATGCTTCCTCGCGGTGCAGGCTGCCCGTAGCCTCTCTCACGGCGGGATTGAATAGCGTTCCCATAACGGAGAAATTCTCCGTGATGTCTCGTGACAGCTTGAAAGGGAACGCTCCGGTTACTATCGTAACCTCGGTTCCCTGAAAGCGGGAACGAGACATCACGGTGATCGCCGTGATATCTGCTCGTCCAGCCAAGCGGCGTTCAGTATCAGATTCTGACGTAATTGTCGCGGGCGCCGCATTTATACTTCCTCTCGAGCGCGTATTTGCATGCTTCGCGACAATTGGCCAGTCATTGGACTGGCGTGAGCCAATAGGTATTCAGGAAAGGTTGGAGGGAAGGAGCTTCCCATAACGGAGAAATTCTCCGTGATGTCTCGTTCCCGCTTTCAGGGAACCGAGGTTACGATAGTAACCGGAGCGTTTTCAGTGACTTCTTAGCATTACTAAAATGCTTCTAGCATGTTTCTTGTGGTAGTAGCCTATAGCAAGTTGCTAACATTTTAACTTGTTTCTAGAAGTTGCACATCACTAATATTTTTAGCACATTGTTAGCTTATTTAACATATTGATAGTATGATAGGGTGACCATACGTGCCATATTTCCCAGGATTTCTATATTGCCTGAAATATCTAGGATTTGACCTTGTTTGCATGTGCAGACCGATCGGTGTAGTAGGACATCGGTTCCTTATGTTTTCGAAACGCTCTCGAGGTACATTGAATCAAAGCAATATAGAAGTTCTGTCCAGGAAAAATAGCCCGTTTGGTCACCCTGTAGGATTGTTTAATTTGTTGCTAGGATTCCGCACTGCTAGCATGTCTAAACTGCAAGAATGTTGCTAGCTTATTTTATCACATTGTTAGCGTCTAGATCAGGGCTTCTCAAAGTCCGGACTCCGGTCCGGATCCGGACCGGGAGGGAATTCGATCCGGACCCGCCTCCACTTCGTATTTCAAGCGCACGCGTATGACTCAGACTTCCGTGCGGCGCGCGTGGCGCACACACACACACACACACACCGGGGGTGCATGAACTAGTGTTGCAGTGATTACAGACTCTTTTGTAAGACAAAGCACATAGCAACTAGCGACATTTTGGATAAACCTTAGATTTCATTCAGTAGAATAATGTCACCGGTTTCGCCCTCCCGATGCAGTCTTTCTCCACCGGCAGAGTTAGCAGCGTATTCAAAGAACCGAACCGAACCGCCGCAGACTTCTGAAAGAACGAGTACAAAACAGCGTTTCCTAAAACCTATCACTGTTGACCGTCTGACATATGAACATGAGTGTAGTTCGTCTGTAAAGGGTTGAAATATGCACACAGTGCACGTTTGTGCTCCATGAAATATATATTTTTAAAAAATAATAATTAAAGATTTTGGCAATTCAGTTGAAGGGACTGCAGGTTACATTGAAGTACTATTTCAGAAACATAAAATATGTAGACCTAAATGACAACTGCTTTATTGGGCATTTAGTTGTATAAAAATGCAATACTATTGAGTAACCCTTATGAAAAATAACCATGGTTTTATTATAATGAAAGTGTAGTAAAAATAGTATTTTTTCTTTTGCATATTGATTACAATTTATATAACCAGTTTTACTACAAATACAATGGTTAAACTATGGTTAGTGTAGCAAGACCATGGTTAATTTGTGGTTATCATGGTTTAATAGTAACCAAAACTATGGTTCATTTTCGTAAAGGCAAGTATGACCTGATTACGTCATAAATATGATAATTACGCATATATCAAGTTGAATTGTAATATAAAGTTATAAGCATGTTTATAAAAACAAGTTTTGTAATAACAATTATTTCAGACCTTTTGACGTTGATGATAATTCCGATTCGGACCTTTGAATGTAAACTTTGAGAACCCCTGGTCTAGATAGTATAATTTAGTAGATTGCAAGAGTTTTAATGGTCTACTATAATAAAATCATAAGCCTGATCAAGATGAAATTATATAAGTCACTAAGTCATAAAAGTCTGAAGGTCTGTTGCAAATTATTATTATGCAAGAAAATAATATTGACAAAGTTGGAGCTGGGTTGTGAAGGAATGCAGAACGAATTGTCACAAGAGTAAGGTAAGCAGCTTTTAAAGCCTATATATTTAAACAATATTACATAGGCCATAGACTTCTGTTCTTTTGAATATTAGCATGACTCTTATTTGGCCATAATCACAGGTGTGCTGATATCCAGAACAATAGCACAGTTCTATGTATGATATCGTTGTGAAAACCTTGGTTCAATAAAGTTAATATTGAGTACCTTACATTTTGGAAACCATATTGGTAGTGGACTAGTTAGTGGCTAGTTACTGTGTGTCTATTTGCAAATGAAAACAGTTCCAAAGCCACAGAAAAATATTATGTGCATCTCAGAATAACCCACAGTAGTAGTCTAGGGGGGGGGGTGACAGAGTGCATAGGGCCCAGAGGTCTGGGGTGCCCGCGATCGCATACTGGTCATCGGGAGCACCGGGTCATTCCATTCAAATAGTGGGCCGAACACCAAAACGTTGGAGACCTCCCCAATATTAGGCGCTGTTTTTAAATTACAGTGCGTACGAAAGCAAATACTGCTTTATGTGCTCCCCGATGCATCCGCCAGCCGCTCGTCAAAGCAGCGCTGATGAACGTGCGCCGTGCTTCGTCACGATTTATACGAGATAAACAGCACAAGTCACTTGTTCCATTCAGATGTGACACAGAATTGATTTATAGTCGTGTGATATGATAAAGGTTAGTGATGCTGGCTAAAAACAGCCATGACAAGGAGCTATATTGGAAAACACTAATAGTCTTAACTTAATTTAACTTAAAGTTATTAACACTGAGGATATTGTGGTATATGCTATTTTAATTAGAAGCTGTTTTCTAGTTTCTTCATGTTTAGTTGTAGTGTTTTAACTACAAATGTTATAGTTTATAAGCCTTTTAGGCTACTTATTTTAAAATCCATATAACAATGGTAATGGGGACCATTGTTTTACTTGTGACCACCATCCTAGTCAGTTAAACTATGGATACTTATTTATTTTTAGATATTTAGTTCTAATCAATTTAATTTAAGTAAAATGTTAATTCAATAAGAGCCTGATTAAAGATAAATATCTTATAAATATCTTAAAAGATCAACCTCATGTAATTCCAAACTGTATGAATTTCTTTCTTCCGTGGAACATAATTTGAGAAATTCAAGAAAGTTTTGTCCATACAGTAGAAATCAGGGGTAACCAAAATGGTTTGGTAACAATCTACACAATTTTACTTGTGTTCAACAGAAGAAAGTCATTTGGAAGGACATGAGGCTCAAGGTGAGGCTTTTCTATGTGACAAAAATGCATTATTAATTGTTTTTTGCATTTGTCGTGAATTCAGTTGCATGATTTTGTAGCAATTCTGCACTGAACGTGACCACATGATTTTGAGGAGGGGGGGGGGTAGCAAATTCAGTGCACATGGCCCATAATTCCTAGTGACGGCCCTTTCAGCATGAATCAGTGTTTATGAATGAATGGGTTGAGTGAATTATTTGTTGATTTACATTTCCTTCTTTTTTTGCATTTTAAGACTCATGTTATATAATGTGTTTCTGTTCCTATTGTTTCCCTCTTCACTTCCTTTGTTCAGTTCATGTCCCGTTTGCCTTGCTTGTTACCATAGCATCCCTTATTATTTACCAACTTATCACTACACCTGTCCCTCATCATCGCTGGTTACCCTGTGTTTATATATACCCATGTGTTCTGTCAGTTATTGTTTTCTGTGTGTGTTTTGTCTTCTGATTGCTGTCGTGGTTCCTGTCTGTGGTTTGTCCACAGTTGTTTCAAGTTTGGATTATCTGTGTTGGTGTTTCAAATTAAACTGTGCTTGCTCCATCTTGTCCCTGTATACGTTACAGTGTTCCTACTGTCAATCTTGCCTGTATTAAGAAGCTGTTTCTGCTTTCGCCCAACACACACACACACACACACACACACACACACACACACACACACACACACACACACACACACACACACACACACACACACACACACACACACACACACACACACACACACACACACACACACACACACACACACACGTATAGACCCAAAAACATTAATTTGAGAATGATCATAATGATAAAAAGCAAGGAGTTTCTGGTCTCTTACTGTGGATGACAGTGATGATCTGTTTCCAGAGGATGGCCGAGAAATGCCTATAAAAATTAAGGGCAAGAAAAAAGAGAGAAAGGGGTTTATGTAAATAAATCTGTGTAGTGTCATTTGGAAAATCTGTCACACAACATGGGTTGTTTTATTTTCCGATGGTGGGTCTGGGTGCTTAAATCCATATAAATATGAACAATCTCTCTCTCTCTACACTCACATACATACATACAAGAACCCCTTCAGCTCTGTGACACTCACACACATAGACACACATGTGCTCTCATCATATCTCACTTATAAGCAACATGTACACAAAAGCAGTGAGTCACCGAGCACATAACCGTGAGATGGAGGGGGAGGGAAATCTCAACATGCCACATCTGATTTTTAGCCAACTAAAAAAAAAATGGATATGCACGTCTGCATGCACATTAATTATTCAGAATCAAAATGAGAATTCCTGAATTTTAATTAAGGTGATAAACAGGATGCAGAATCTGACCTTTTAATGCAGCAGGACAAAATTGAAAGACATTTATGCATTTGTGCAACTAATTTTTTTTTTTTTGCAGATTTGTAGTAACAGATTTATATGATGTATATTATATGATGTATATGATAAAGATAGTCTCTGTGTGTATGTGTATATATATATATATGTGTATATAGCTTTGTGTATATATAATAGTCATATATATGTGTATATAGCTTTTCCCAAGGATTATTTATCAGCTATCACTATCTAATTATTTAAAACATTTAAATATTCAACATTTTGCCACCCAGCACTGAATAAATATTGGACAGAACACATGCTGGGTTGTTTTGAGTCATCTATTCTTTAAAAAATAATATATTGCAGTCTTAAAATGGACTGGAAATTCAAAATAACACACACAGAATCACTAGAGGTAAAAGATGAACATTTATTATTAAGCAAGAACACATTTGAACACTATTGAATTTATATGTGTGAATACAGCATAGCTTACAATATTACACACTGTCATGGGAGGAGCATACGACTGACACAGTGGGTGTGGCGTTAGGCCTTTATTAAACACTAAATCAACATAAAATGTCCAAAGTGTAAAATATTATCCAGAATAAACAGGGGATCTGGTGTCCTCGTCGTGAAGGGAAGGGCAGCGTTCAGGAAGGAAGGGTCCAGGAATGGGGCGGTGGCACGCTCGCCCCTCTTTCTGTATTCAACCATTCTCTGTAATCGCTTTTTACTGAAATAGTGCTATTCTCATGCCGGTGTGTCGCCGAAATATGAGCCGGTGATGGGATGCTGTACGCGGTTGAGACTCTATGACCTGCCCATAAACAAACAGTACTGAGATTAGAGAACATCAAATTAAATTAAACTTTAATGAATCAAATATAATAAAATTATAACAAATAATCCATTGTGTGAAACAACTGACTGACAGCTCGTGCTTATGTTGCGCTGCATAAAATACAATTTACAGCACATTAAAGACTTAAAAAATGTATACAAACCTTTATTTCGCTGAAGAAGTGCACCAAATCTGTAGAGGATGATGTGATCTCACTGTAAGTCAGCAGCTGGTTTGTTTCGTAAGAGACAGGCTTAACCCAAAGGTTGGTAGATAAAAATAACCCAGCATTAAAAAATGACCCAGCAGCTTATTTACAGAAAACACTACCCAGCACCTGGATAAAAACATATTAAAAATAGCCCAATAAAATGACACGTCTGAACCCAGCATTTGGGTTAAAAAAACAAACAAGCATTTTTTTTAGTGTACAATAATTTGCTAATCCTTGAATAGGCTAGATATAAAATATAGGCTATTATAGTTTTAGAGGAAGCAGAAAATGCATTTTGGATGAGATTGAGAACAAATGTAATTTGTGATTTTTATTTTATTTCAGTTTAATTGATTACTGAGTAAAATTTAAGTGAACTTCTGTAAAGCAACAGTGAAGAGAACTAGCTCTCATTGAGAAATCTATAGTGACACGGAAATGTGTAAACTGACACTGCCACCTAGTGTTCAGAGTTCATTCATGCGCTGCAAAATTCAGTTCAACGAAATTTGCAACAAAAATGCAACGTACAGATATAGCACAATGCAGCTAACCTGTTCTGCGAGGTGTTGTGGAGATATTTTTGTTCAGGCCTTTGTGGAACTGCTGGCTGGAAGGAGGAGAGGCTCTGGGCTTACGCCTTAGCTGTAGGCTGGACCACTGATATCTATGATGCCTCTGGTACCTCAGTGCAAAATGTGGGCGCCGTATAAAACGCTGTTCATCCATAGTCCTGAAAAACCTGAAACTAAAGAAAAAAGAGAAAGTTATCATAACACATTTGATCATAAGAAACTGATCAAGGAATATAATAACAAACCAGAACTAGACTAGAAAACTGTTATATGCAAGTAAGGCACTTCAATAAATAGCTTTTACAAATCACTCAATAAATGTACCTGTTTAATTGAAATAACCAGATCCAATTAGGGGTCAGATTAGACTTCCTCACAAGGTCTAGTCATTTTGAAACTGCCTTAAATTGAGGTTGATAACAGTTATATATATAGGCGCTGATTTCTTTTTCTGCTGATGGGTGCTCGCCCACTATGACCTCAATCCTGTTAGTATAGTATATTATAGTATAGTATAGCATAGCATAGTATAGTATAGTATAGCATAAAACAGTATAGCATAGTATCGTATCGTGTAGTATAGTATAGTATGGCATAGTATAGTATAGCATAGTATAGTATCGTATCATATAGCATAGTATAGTATGGCATAGTATAGTATAGCATAGTATAGTATCGTATCATATAGCATAGTATAGTATGGCATAGTTTGGTATAGCATAGTATAGCATATTATAGTATAGTATAGCATAGTATAGTATGGCATAGTATAGTATAGCATAGTATAGTATCGTATCATATAGCATAGTATAGTACGGCATAGTTTGGTATAGGATAGTATAGCATATTATAGTATAGTATAGCATAGCATAGTATAGCATAGTATAGAACAGTATTGTATAGCATAGAACAGCATAGTATAGTATGGCATAGTATAGCATAGTATAGCATAGTGTAGCATAGTATAGCATAGCATAGTATAGCATAGTATAGCATATAGCATTGCATAGTATAGCATAGTATAGCAAAGCATAGTATAGCATAGTAACGTCTACCTGACTTCAAGAGCTCAAACTGGCTGAAAAGAGGATGAGTCATCTTCTTTGTCCTTTCTACATAAAGTGTGCTAATTGATTCTGAGGCCTGCCAATTATTTTACTTGCCGAGGATACAATTCTGCAAAAGTTTGTTCTTGAGTCTACTATTTAGATGCTCGTAACAGACAGAAAGATGAAAGGTTAAAACACATTCAACGATGAATCCATACACAAGTTCCAAGATGTGCTTACTAACACCAAGACCACTAAGCTGTCTGAGAAGAAAACGTCTCTGAGAGCATCTTTTCAAAAGGTACTTTTCCAAATAACTGATCCAAGATACTTAAAATGTAACACAATTTCAACTTGTTGACTCTCAAGTGAAATCGGCTCATATATCACATCTCATTTTGTACACATAATTAATTATTTAGTCTTGGCAACATTCATTTCTAATTGGCTAGAGCAACACCAAGTTTCAAGAGCCTTAATGTGTGTCAGGTATACAGGCCAGATCATACGTTTGGTTTGTCTTGTCCAACAGGCCAACCAGGGCCATAGCATCAGCATATTTAAATAGTCTGAAATTGTCCTCATTAATTGTAAATTCAGTAGTAAAAATAGTAAACAGCAAAGGGGAGAGAACACAGCCTTGTGGGCAACCATTGCTCACTGTGAGCACATCAGATATCACCCCTCTAACACAGACTTTTTGTGGACGACAAGAAATAAATGTATAATCCAATCCACGACCCTTGATTTGATTAATTAAGATCCACTAGCCTTTTTAAAAGAAGATGTGTCTTCATTGAATTAAAAGCTGAACTAAAATCTATGAATAGAATCCTAGCATAGATGTTTAGTAACTGTATTAAGAAGTGTCAGTACAAGCATCATCTGTGCCTCTATTACTCTTACATGCAAACTGAAGTGGACCTTGCTTAGAGGCTACACTTGAAGTTAAATAACTAGCTAAAACTCGCTCCATAGTTTTACATAATCGGCAATTCCATGCAAAGGTCATCCTTACCATGAAAAAAAAAAGTTGGCCACACACAAACAGACCTGTTCTTAAAATGTTCACTTAGGTCTATATTTTATTGTATGTAACCACTCGCATTGAATTTTACAGATATTTGCTCTTGTTACATCATATACAAGGTGTGTGCCAATACAAGCGGCATTTTTAAAAAGGCTGTGTTATACTGTTTTCAAGAAAGTGAACAGATAGACTCAATGTTTCAATAAATTGTTATCACTTGGCAATTTCCTGATTAAGAAGGGAATGATAATGCATTGTGTCAAAACTAGTATTCAGAGTAATTTTATGCGTCAACAAAAGTGACATGATGATTTGATTGTTGATTTCTTAAACAGATTTTGTGTGTATTTCAGACACGTCACATCCATAACAGAGTTTTGTCACATCCATAACTTTGTTTTTTCCTCAAAATGCACTTCATAAAAAACTTAAATATTTTAAACATTGGTATTTTTATGTTCAGACCCCTTCATCATGTGGATATCAATATTTATACATTTGACTTAAAAGTTCACAGACTTTAAACGCATGACTATTTACCTTTTTTGGGGGGGCTTAAATATATTTTAGAAAAATATATTTTGGCTGTCAGTTCTCCAGATTAGGTGCTCTGAGAATATGCATAGCCAATTTAAATATTGTAAGAAGTTTATTTTTACTGACACATTTTAGCTGTCATAATGAGTTCAGATGTCACATCCATAACGCTGGAATTGCCCTAATATAGAAGTTATTGCAATAGGACGGTAATCTTTTGGCATACTTGCACCTGGCTTTTTTGACACAGGTTGAATCACTGAGTATTTCCATAGTTACTGTCATTTATTTCATAAAAATTGTAAAAATGCAGCCTTCCAGGTTTTTCCATTGTAACTTTATATTTTATTTGGACATAGCCCTTTTTTAATATCTATCTTGTAAAAAAAAATATATATATATATATATATATATATATATGTTTGACTGACATGTGGTCACCCTTCCAAAATTAGCATGTTCTTGGTCATCTGAATGACAAATATAAAAATATTTTAAATAATCCCAACATTGGAAAAAATCCCAGTGAAAAGAGGGACTAAAATGCTGCTCATAATGTGAAAACTATCACACAGTTCTAATTAATCTAGTAACGCTTGTGTCTGTAACAAGGTTGACAAAAATACCAAAACATGAGGTAGAAAAATAGTCATAAAATCTTCCTTTGTCGGGTCTACTTCGTCGTGTGTGTGTGTGTGTCTCCAGCAGTTTCCTGTGTGTATTACCCCAGATTGGATATTATTAAAGACTGTTGAACTTTATTCCTCGCCTCCTCGCTCCTTCCAGCACAGTATATGACAGAAGGCCTGATCTAAAAAACAGTTACCTCCGCATTTACCCTCTGTTTTTGTTTTCCGTTTTTTACCCAGTGTTTTTTGTTTCCGTTGTGTTTCCCTTATGGATCCCCTCCTTCGCCCGGAATTCCTCATGCTCCTGCTGGAGCAGGGGGAGCAATCGCTCGAGGACCATACAAAACTGTTCCTTGTGTTATCTCACACCACCAGCTATCCGGACGACACGCTCTGCTCATTCTATGATGCGAGCCTGAACACCGCAAGCAGTGTCGTCAGCAGCACTGAAGATTTTGCCACCTTTGTGGAGTGCACACTCCAGACCCAGTGCCCAGCCCACCGCTGGTGGAGAGCCGGAGCCCGCCGCGACCGACGAGCCATCGCTGCATGGAGCGACAGTGCTGAGGATCGCCACGGAGCCAGAGCCACGGATGACGACAGTCTAGGTGTACGAGCCGGCAACAACGCCTGCCACGAGGGAGAAAGCCGCGGACGGTGTGAACGCAGAGAGGAGCTACGCCCCCTGCACCGCAGCTGAGGGTGAGCCGAGTATGGTGGGTGGTTTGTGCCACAGCAAGGGAGAAAGGGCTCCATGTCCCGAGTTCAGCCCATGGAGAGCTCCTGTGCCTGCTCCCTGAAAGCGTCTTCCAGAGCCCGTGCCTCCAGGGCACCCTCTAGTGTCTGCTCCTCGAAAGTACACTCCAGTGCCCATCTAGTGCCATCTGGATCCCCGTCTCCGCCTCGGTCGCCGGCGCCATCTGCTCCACCTTGGTCCCCCGGATCCTCCCTGTTGCCCTTACTCTTCGGCTCTCCGTCTCAGGCACCTGCTCCGCCACCATTGGTCGGCCCCCTGGAGTCGGCGGCCATTCCTCTTCCATGCCTCCTTCCTTCGTCGGCTCCACCGTGGGCCACCGTAATGGCTGTGGCCTGGGTCCCGCCAGACTCCTCCTGTTCTGACTCCCTCCTGTCACCTTCCTGGCTCCTCCCTTCTTCATTGCCCCCTTGGACTCTGTTTACTGGCCCCCTCCTGGGTGTCTGTCCTCCTCCTGACCCTCCTTCTTAGTTCCCTCACTCCCCTCCTCTTTGTTTTGTTTCTACGGTGCGAGGATGCACCTTTCCGGGAGGGGGCGTTATGTCAGGATTTTGGACTGTTACTGTTTACCCAAGATTGGATATTATTAAAAAACTGTTTAACTGTATTCCTCGCTCCTTCCAGCACAGCATCTGACAAGATAACACAATAAAATGTCTTGTCATTTTAAGGTGTCTTCATTTAATGGGTATTTAAAAAATGTTGGTTCAACTTATTTAAATTTTTCCAAGTGGAAAAGGCACCGATTTCGTGGAGTGTCCCTTCGATCTTCTGAAGCTGGTTGAAGGGGCTGCATTACTGAATAAATGGATATATAGAAGGATGGATATATAGTTGTTGTTGTAGGAAAAAGACTGTTCGACTGTTTTAGCAAGGTTATCCATAATCTTAACTTGTTTTTTCACCTGAAGGATCAAATCATTTGATAAGTGTGGAAGTTGAATAGTAGCGCGCTCACTGCATGACAGTTAACTTGGATGGGCCGGTGTGATCATTTGCATTTAACTTAAAATACTCATTTTTGGTCATACAGATAAGAGTAATACGTCTTTTGAATCTGTAAAAGGTCTGTAAAAGTCTGCATTTGTGTGCACACACAATAACAACAAAGTTGTGCTTTTGTAAATTAATGCAAAGAGTGTGCACTTTCTTTCGTCTAAGTCTCTGTGAACTTGAGTGTCAAAAAAGTGAAATTAAATTAATGTAAATTCATACTTAACAGAAGTGAAAAATGTATCTACAAAAAGTGAAATGTCTAAGTTTAAATGAACCAATTCAAATGGATTTTCAGAAATGTCAAATTATGTAATCCGTATGAAACATGCACGTCCATTGTGGATGAACGGAGGTCTCACGGGTTTGAAACGCCATGAGGGTGAGTAATTAATGACATCATTTTCTTTTTTTGTGTTAAATTACTCAATTATTTTACACTTCTGTTAAATACTGATAAGTGCCTGCCTAGTGTGAATTTTGTGAGCATGGAGCACCTGGAACCCTGCCGTATCACCTTCCTGCAGGGATGCTCCTGACAAGAAGGCTTTAAAATCTGCCATACTTCTTGTGCAATGGGCTCTGACAGCCATAGGTAAAGGCTTCATATGCAAGAGAAATAGCCTTGACTATCCACTTGCTCATTCTCTACGTGGTTGCTGGGGACCATCGTCTGGGTGCCCCTAAGCGCACAAACAACTGATCATATTTTAATCACAGGGCAGCTCTGTGGGTGTAATCATACAATGTGCTGACTGGACACAGCAGGTTTATCTTCTCCTGGTCCAGCGTTCCGTTCCGCAGGGCAAAGGCCTGCTGCACTACAGATCACGCCACATTAGTGGGAACCTTAGGCACATACCTCAGTCTAGGGTGTAGGAATGGTTTCACCATGCCCAGAGCAAACTCAAAGGGGCAACTGACAGGGCCTGAAGATGTCCTACTCTTGTAATGATCAGCCAAATCAGTTGGGTTAACAGGTTTAAAATGGGGTCAGATTTTACAGTGTCTGTTTTTTTTTAGGTGTTTCACAAATTCACACTTACATATAATGAATGGAGTAAAGGTTATGCATATTTCTCCCCCAGGCTGAGAAGTGAGGAGATGGGGTGGTGGAGGGATGCTGGAAAACTGTCAAAGAACTGTCACTGCTCCGGGTGTGTGTTCACAGTGTGTGTGTGTGTTCACTGCTGTGTGTGTGCACTTTGGATGGGTTAATTGCAGAGCACAAATTCTGAGTATGAGTCACCATACTTGGCCGTATTAAAAAAAAAGAACAGAGGTGAGTCTTCTGTGTATATATACTTCATACCTTGTTAATGGAGTTGATTATTAAATATGCTCCTCTCGTGTTAATTAGGTTAATTGTCTGAATGTGTTCCTCCCAAACTTTGTTAGTAAAACATCATTGCACAAGTTTACACTTACTTATAATAAATGGAGTAAAGTTTATGCATATTTGGCGTGCTTACCGAGGGGAGGGCTCCATGCTCGAAATTTGGCCCGAACCCAGAGTCCCCCCAAAAATCAACTTAGCAAAGAACAGCTGCCTGATGAATCAACTAACCTCCCCAAATGGAGCGCCGGAATTGGGCAGGCTGACGTTTCGGGAAGAATTCTAGTCTTTTGATTGGGAGGGCCCATGCTACCTTCAACAGGAGCAGCTCACAGCACTGGGCAGACGGGCCTACAGCCAATAGACGAGGAGCTGATTTGATGTTGATTTGGGCAGCTAGATCAGGAGGTCTCACGCTGCTTCTTGACGGGAGCAATTTAAAGCATCGGACACGTGAGCCCTACCGGCTGATGACAGGCTAAACTTAATTTGAAGTGAAGCGTCTGCAGGAGTTCTGACAGGTGACAGGTAAGCCTCGTGACAGTCAGATGGAATAAAAGCAAGGTTGCTCGACCGAGAGGCACTCGCAGCATTCAATAGGAGTTTGATACTCACGGCGTCGGACAGGTTACTCAAAAGTTGAACAAAAAGAAAAAGTTTTAAAGGTTGTTTTTTTCTAATAGAAACAAATTACTGTTAGAAATCAATAATTACTGTTGTTGTGATAATTTGTTTCCTACATGGAAAAAAAATGTGTGAAAAGTCACCACTTTATAATTATAATATTTATGTCTATTGACGAATGACAAACATGTACTCATTTCTCTATCCGTTTACTTCAGTAAAATTATAATGATGGTATCAAGAACATAATAAATAACTTAGTCTAATATGTCTTTGTAAGTTAAGCATCCTACAAGATATCTAAGATCTAGATTTAAGTAGGTGAACATACTCTAGGCCTCAATATTTGACACACAAACCTCAAGAATGGTGCCAATCAACAAATATAAAAAAAGATTATATCTTTATATCACAGCACAACACACGACTAACAAAAATGACAAATGAAGCCAACAAACAGCAAAACAATAACCGTATAACAGTAACTGCGTTTTTTATTCATGCTGCAATGCATGCTGAGAACTAACAAAGCCTTAACATTTCAGCAATATGAAATTATTTGTTCAAATAACTGTGTTTGACTAGTTGGGACAATATTTGGGGTAATTCTGTTGGTCTGACAAGGGTTTGTAAGTAGTTTCAAGAAAAGTGCATTTCTTAGTATTTGAGACTCAAAAGGATTCGTAAACTGGAAAATATGCATTAGCATTTTGTATAGTGTATAGAGGCTCTGTTTCATTTTTAGAATTTGCATTAGAGGTGTCCAATCCTACTCCTGGGGGGTCAATGTCCTGCAACAGCTCCAACACACTTTCCTGGAAGTTTCTAGCAAGTCTGAAGACTTTGATTAACTGGTTGAGGTGTGTTTAATTAGGGTTGGAGCTAAACTCTGCAAGTTAGTGGCCCTCCAGAAACATGTTTGGTTTGCATATTCCCATATCTGTATTCATCTTTTAGTTTTTTTGTTTTACATAACCTTACCGTGAACGCAGGTTTTTTCCTTCAAACCTTGGCTGATAGGGGCGGGTGTAGCGCAAGGGGCTCCTTGTTCTCTGGATATGTCTTTTCTTGTTCTGAAAAATATAAAAAAATACTGTTTTAAATGACATTCAGAAATGCAATTGATGATCATGAACTTAAGTATTAATGTAGCAAATCTCACAGAGACTGTATCTTCATATATCAGTTTCTGTGAGGATATGTGCATCCCCACCAGGACATTCTTACCATTTAACAATGATAAACCATGGTTTACTGGGAAACTCAAACAGCTTCGTCACGCCAAAGAGGATGCTTAAAGAAGTGGGGATACAATATTGTATAACCAGGCCAGAAACAGACTAACAAAGGAGATCAGAGTGGCTAAAAAAAACTACTCTGAAAAGCTAAGAAAACTGTTTTCAGCCAACGATCCGTCATCATTATGGACTGGTTTCAAGAACATCACCTTGTACAAGACACCACCCCCACAGTCTGTGGAGAATCATCACCTGGCTAACGATCTGAATGTGTTTTTCTGTCGATTAGAAAAGGCCAGTCTACCACCCCCCACCTGTGTAGAGGATGCGAAGGTCTTCAAGAAGCAGAAATCTAAGAAAGCTTCAGGCCCAGATAGTGTTTTACCTGCCTGTTTAAAAGTCTGCGCTGACCAACTGGTCCCCATCTTCACACAGATCTTCAACAGATCACTCAAGCTTTGGGAAGTTCCCTGCTGCTTCAAACGCTCCACCATCATTCAAAAATCACCATCCCCAAAAATCCCAAAATAACTGGACTTGTCATGATTGCAGACCCGTCGCTCTCCTGTCTGTGGTCATGAAGTCACTTGAGAGACTGGTTCTGGCCAACCTGAAGGACATTACTGGACCCTTGCTGGATCCTGTGGACGATGTCCTCCAGTCCGTTCATTACATCCTGCAACACCTCGACATACCTGGGAATTACACAAGGATCCTATTTGTGGACTTTAGTTCAGTCTTCAATACCATCATGCCTGATCTTCTCTCAGACAAACTCATACAGCTATCTGTTTCCACCTCCATCTGTCAGTGGATCACCAGCTTCATGACAGACAGGCAACAGCTAGTGAGGCTGGGTAAACTCCCATCCAGAACTCTCACCACCAGCACTGGCGCCCCACAGGGTTACGTTCTCTCCCCACTGATCTTCTCCCACTACACGAATAACTGCACTTCAAATGACCCCTCTGTCAAGCTCCTGAAGTTTGCGGATGACACTACAGTCATCAGCCTCATCCAGGATGGTGACTAGTCTGCTTACACACAGGAGGTTAAGCAGCTGGCTGTCTGGTGCGGTCTTAACTACCTGGAGCCGAACACGCTCAAAACTGTGGAGATGATCATGGACTTCAAGAGAAACCCCCTGCATTCCCCCCACTCACCATCATGAACCGCACTGTGGCAACAGTGGAGTCATTCAGATCCCTTGGCACCACTATCTCCAAGGACCTGAAATGGGACACTTACATAGACTCCATTGCTAAAAAGACCCAGTAGAGACTGTACTTCCTTCACCAGCTGAGGAAATTCAACCTGCCACAGGAGCTGCTGAAACAGTTCTACTCTGCCATCATCGAGTCTGTCCCGTGTTCATCTATAACTGTTTGGTTTGGTTCAGCTACCAAAACAGACATAAGACTAGACAGTCAGGACTGCTGAGAGGATTACCGGTGCCCCTCTAACCAACCTCCAAGATTTTTCTATCTCCAGAGTGAGGAAACGGGGTAAGAAAATCTACTTGGTCCCCTCACACCAAGCTCACTCTCTCTTCAAACTGTTGCCGTATGGTCGGCACTACAGAGCGCTGACCACCAGATCAGCCAGGTACAATAAAAAACATTTCAGCCTGAACAATTAAACTTCATAATCATAATTATACGTCTTCCATCACAACTGACATATTTATACACAGAATCCAAAATGTGTACACTTGTAAACTTTTTGAACTTGTAAATTTATTTAAACATATAGTAAAGTGTATATAGTACATTATTTAATTTCATTTTTTTCTTGTATTAGTGTTATATTACATCCCTACTGTGTTATTCCTATGTATGTCTGCACTATGTATGCTTCTGCATTATTCTAGTAGTTAGTTTAGTTATAGTTAGTTGTAGTTAGTTAGTTAGTTAGTTAGTTAGTTAGTTAGTTAGTTAGTTAGTTAGTTAGTTAGTTAGTTTCCGCTCCTGTCATCAAGTCCAATTCCTTGTGTGTGTAAACATACAATAAAGCTCTTCTGATTCCAATTCTGAAATAAGTTAGCACAATACAACCACACTGGGGTACATGGAAACATTAAGACATTAAGATTAACCTTAATTAACTACTTTACAGATTAACTACTTATTTAGTGAATTTCCATGGATTTTAAAGTGATTGCAAAAATCACTTTTATAATGTTTGAAAACAGTTGTGAGGCCACAGTGTGTGAAAACAAACAGCCTATAATGGTACAAATCCACCCACTCATTTTTTAATAATCCCATTAATGTGAAAGTGACATGTGGCCAAGGTTACCCATACTCAGAATGTGTGCTCTGCACTTAACCCTCACACACACCGTGAACACACACACACGCGGAGCAGTGTGCAGCCTATTATGCTGCGGCACCCGGGGATCAGTTTGGGGTCCGGTGCCTTGCTCAAGGTGGAAGATTAGCACTGTACATTCACTCCCCCCACCTACAATTCCTGCCGGACCTGAGACTCGAACTCGCAACCTTTGGGTTACGAGTCCAACTCTCTAACCATTCCCCACTTTTTTATTTTATTTAAGTAAAAGAATCATAACTGGTACTCATCATAAATCATAAACAGTCTCTCAGAACAGGAGATTCCAGATTCTCCCTACGTGCACATCATCGTAGGGAGAAATCCCCGCCCATTTGTGACGGTCTCTACTTTATTAGCATAGACACAGCCCTGAGTGAGAACCAGCAGTCTGCCATTACTGTTTCTTGCTGGAGATGCAATGTCAGCCATTACAAGTGTCGTGTGTTGGGATGCACCAACGAACATTGGAGTCTCCAAAGACTCCCCCATCTGAGCCACTGAGGACACTGTGGTTAAAAATGTCCCAAGAAACAAATCGGATGAGTCCTCTACATGTTAAGGTATCAAAACAGTGCAAACAGAAACTAAAAACAAACAAACAGAAGCTCAAACTTCACATATACACTCTAGGGACATCAGAGACTTATTTTACATCTTGTAAAAGGGGGCATTATAGGTCACCTTTAATGATGTAGTTTCACACAACATTGGCATTAACTTGCCCTTCAAATTCACACGTATTCTTCCTCCGAGACGGTTATTATTTAGACTGTATGTTTTAGATTATACAAGTGAGATCCACAGGGGGGGGGAAGAGTGGACCACGCCGCGTGAACCCTCTGATGCCGGCAGCCAATCACAGCACTGGAATGGAGAAGTACCAAATTGCAATCTCAATCTCATTGGAAAGGGATTAATGTACACTTTCAACAGACACTCCTTGTTCTAAATCCATCTTGAGATGGGAGAGACATTAACAGATAAAACAAATCCTATGTGTCCACAGAAGCATTCACAGATATGACCAGGTTTGAGTCTCTGGTCTGCGTGGCATGAAACAATAAAAGTAATAACAATGACATAAGGGAAAAGACATGAACAGACACACAACTTTCAGAGTCTCCATCCTAGAAAGACAAAAGAGGATTGACTAAGTTCTCTGGCCAAAGAAGCAGAAGACATACAGACACATTTGCAATGAAGTTAAACTCTGGCGAGCCTTTAAACCTTCAAGTCAAGTCAAGTTGTTTGCACTTTATACAACAGAGATACAACACAAAGCAGCTTTGCAGTATTACACAGGAACATAGCCAAATCAATAATGCAAACTTCAGAAATGACACAAATCCACGTTTTGCTGTAGCAAGACAAGTGTTATTATTCAGCCACAGTCACTTCAGTGTTCAAAAACGGTGTAAAGTTCATTCATTATGAAACAAGTTAAATTAAACAATAAACAGCTCTACTATTCAGCTTGCATCAATTCAACGCTGATTCAGTTCAGCCCTGAGGGGGCAAGTCAAGATCGTGTTCTTACGGCTATTTTCTTTTATTTATTATTTTTTTTGCATTTATCAATGTGCAATATTTATTCGGGTCCATGAGGCTTTTGTCATCCACTGGTATTTATGCTTCAGTATTAAATGTGTTGAGAAATGTCATCTTTAGTCTGTGAATGGGATGAAATTAGTCTCCAATTTACTTACAAATGCATGCAAAATTATTGATAAATGATTGATAAAAAACTTGATAAATGTTGTAAATGTACAACCAAATGCCGAGCTTGTGTGAACATGCAGTGTTGTACAAAAATAAACATGTTTGTGAATACAGAGGTTTTCTTTTGCATTGGTGTATGAGAAATTGCACGTGCAACAAGGAAGATGTGCGTTTGTGGATCAAATGGCACACGTGCTGTAACAAGCAGTCCACTGAAGGCAAGTTGTGATGATGATGATAAACCCAAGTGCAGTTAATTAAGGTGAAATTCAAAATACAAACAAATGAAGACTTGAAACAGACTTGACCAGAAACAGACATGGTATGAACAGAAATACAACTCAACGACAGCAGGTTACACCATCAATACTCGTCAAAGAACAACATGAGCGCTACTTATAGCAAACAGTGAGGGTCACATGACTCCAGCCAACCAATGGGAAACAAGGCACATTAATCAACCAATCAAAACATGACACAATGAACAAAGGAACCAATAGCAGGAAGGGTTAGAATGCTGAACACATTTATAACGTATTATTGATTGTGTTGTTTAAGTTTTAGATTAATATTTTGGTGTGCATGTCCTGTATATATATATATGGGCACCTGCCCATATAAACGAGCCGCGCCTGTAGGAACCATGACTAAACTCCAAAATAAAAGACATGAAGACGTGAACATGAAACAAATCCAGGCGTGACACATGCATTTATTGGTGCCTTTTCCGAGTCAATCCAATTTGATTAATTTGGATTTTGAGGCTTTCTTTGCAGTGATTTCAGGATGTCACAAACCACGCACAAACAACTAAGCCCTAGTGCTCTTCATTAATGAGTGCACATCTACCCGTCGATTATAAACATTCACAAATATATCTTACTATCCACAAACAAATGCCTTTCAACTTGTGTCTGTGAAATTCAGAACTGCATGAAGGTGTTGCATTTTGTTCAAAGAGAGACATGTTTGTGATCACAAATGTTATATTTTGCATTAAAGTATCATAATTTGTGCATGCATTTGTGAATCAGGTGACACGTGTGCATTCGTTCACATCTCTTCTGAGCCGATTGTGTTTGATAAGAGACTTCTACACACACACACACACACACACACACACACACACACACACACAGCTCGTGATCCACATGCAGCTGAGCCTAAGAACATAGGAATCACGTGCCGTTGAATTACAGAAAACCCCAAGGCAACATCACAAAGTGTGCGTTTGGCAAACTTAATAGGCTATTCTGTGTCTTTACTTGAGACTAGTTAATTGGAATAAGCTCAGTAAAACATCTGGAGCTATTAGATATTTCTACGTGCAGAGAAGAATAGCCCAAAAAATAATAACAAAATTACATAAACCATTTATAAAACCATACACAATGGATTGCACACATGTAAACTGCTCTCATCAGAGTTACAAAAGACCCGCTCATCCCAAGTACTCTTCCATTGTGTACTTAGTGCTCTATTTTTCCGCACTAATTTTGTACTTAATAAACTTAAAATTATAATTGAGTACTTCTTTAGATAAACGTAAGATTATCTAGGTGTACTCAACTGTGCTATTTTGGGACACCATGAAAATGAACTAAAATACACTTTTTTTCTGTATTTAGTCACCACTTGTAGTGCACTTGAGTGTACTAGTGTATGAAAGATGGGTTCAAGTGCACTACAAGTGGTGATTAAATACAGAGATAGTATGTTAGTGCATTTTAGTTCAGATTCATGGTGTCCAAAAATAGCACAGTTGAGTACACTTAGATGGTCTTACGTTTATCTTAAGAAGTACTCATTTATAATTTTTAGTATATTACGTACAAAATTTGCAGCGCCAAACTGTCTGAATCGTACACTTGTCCCCTATATAGTACACTACGTGCCATTCACCGTACAGAAAATACTAATTCTGTGAACAGTGACCACGGCTTCAGCATCAATTTATAGTGCAGGGGGCGGGCGCTTCGGATTCTAGAGAGCATTTGATTGAACAGAAAGTTTGATGAGAAGATGAAGTACGATGAGACGTCATTGAGCCGTTTTCGGCACACACTCATTCAAACACACACACACTCATTCAAACACACACACACACACACACACACACACACACACACACACACACACACACACACACACACACACACACACACACACACACACCACACACACACACACACACCACACACACTCATCAAACACACACACACTCATTCAAACACAAACACACTCATTCAAACACACACACACACACACACACATAGTCGCACACACACACACACAACACACACACACACTCACACACACACACAGTCACACACTCATCAAACACACACACACACATTGAAACACACACACACACACACACACACACACACACACACACACACACACACACACACACACACACACACACACACTCTCTCTCTCTCTCTCTCTCTCACCACACACACACACACACACTCATTCAAACACAAACACACTCATTCAAACAAACACACACACTAGAGCTGCACGATTCTGGATAAAATGAGAATCACAATTTTTTTGCTTAGAATAAAGATCACGATTCTCTCACGATTCTGGTGAACTTTTTTTATTTTAAAGATTTACCCCTGAACATTAGGTTATCAAACAGCAGTAAAGTAGCAGTAAAATAAGACACAATACCCTTTGCTTTACATTTAAAGAAATGTAATGAAAAATTATGTAATAATGTAAAGAATTTTTTTTAAGTCATTTTAATTTAATTTAAGTAATTTTTATAAACACGCTCAAAAAAAAAAAACATTACTGGTGTGCATCTTGAGACAACAAATGCACTGATATATTTCAGGATCAGTCAGTGCAAGTTTATTTCAGTTAAAACAGCTCATAGTTACATTTTAGTCTAGCACTAGGTTCAAGCCTGGTCTGTGAAACCGGGGGTGATGTTTTTAATTCATTCTGGACACTAGAGGGCGCCCTCACACAGAAAACCCACAGATCCAGTCACAGAAGCAGCGAACTCTTTTTCCACCGTGATATGGAAAGTAAACAGAAGATTTAACGTTGTGAATGATAAAATAAATATAAAAACACTCGACAACGACTATGTATAGTTTTATCTGTGTTATCAAGCCATCTCGGTATTTTCATAATAATTAAGTATATTTAGAATCCATTGCTAATCGATGTATTAGTAGCCCATGGAGTAGTAGTAGCATAGCTAGTTAATGGAAGGCTAGCT
>JAPDDN010000544.1:0-2500 GCA_027422405.1 Ptychobarbus kaznakovi
GTAGACACAACAACTCCATGATACCCCAGACAGTCGTGCAGTTTGAGACGAGCAGTGATTTGAGCACTTAAACAGAAAAGAGACTAATGCCGGGTTCACACGGCACGGCTTTACAGAGCTCTTTCTCAGCCTCACTCAGAACAGCTTAGTAATCACCAGTGTTGGGGGTAACTCATTACAAGTAAAGCGCGAGTTACGTAATAATATTACTTTTTTCAAGTAACTAGTAAAGTAAAGCATTACTTTTTAATTTTACTAGAAAATATCTGAGTTACTTGTTTTCCATTTATTGATGACAGTGTGCTGTGTGAACATGATCTTACTGTAGATCTAATCTAGACTAAATATGAATGTGTATTAATTCATCCCACTCGAAAAAACAGATTCAGTGTTCATCAAAATGAATTAAAACAGTGAATAAAACTCAGAATATGACGCAACCTGCAATAATTAAATATGTTAAAACAACACAAATATATCTAATCTCTTTTATTAACCAATGTGTTTGCTGCTGACCTTTGATGATCAGTTCAACCGTACTAATAAGCAAAAATACTTTAGATAAACTAATAATTGTGCTTCATTGTTGTTTTATTGCTGAAGAGTGTTGAACTTCTCTGTGTTCTTCTGTACAGACGTGATTTACTCGTCCTTCAGCCTGAGGTTTATTCATTACACTTTTTGGTGTGAAGTCTTTTATATTTGCTATAAATATAACTCTTTGTATTAAAAAAACAATCAAGCCTGCTCATATTTAAAAAGTAACGCAAAAGTAACGTAACGTATTACTTTCCATAAAAATAACTAAGTAATGTAATTAGTTACTTTTTTTAGGGAGTAGTAACGCAATATTGTAATGTATTACTTTTAAAAGTAACTTTCTCCAACACTGGTAATTACCATATCCACACACCAGTGGACTGGATCATGAGGTTCTGTGTGGAATTGTGTGGAGTTTACTTTCTGAATCAGAATTAGGATCTCTCTATCCAGCCTATCTGAGGCCTTGATGAGTAACAATGACATTTGTTTACTCAGACAGCTGTTCAATCCTACCAAAATATTACATTTGCATCCTGGGGTGGGGCTCTAATTTGTCTAAAACTCCTTAAATATATATATATTAGTGGTGGGCCAT
Organism: Ptychobarbus kaznakovi; assembly: GCA_027422405.1. Lineage (NCBI taxonomy): Eukaryota > Metazoa > Chordata > Actinopteri > Cypriniformes > Cyprinidae > Ptychobarbus > Ptychobarbus kaznakovi. The sequence continues at coordinate 1,139 of JAPDDN010000544.1, forward strand.
TATCGGGCGTTAACGTGCTGCGTTAACGTGAGACTCTTATCGGCGAAAAAAAAATATCGCCGTTAATCTATTCTCAAAGTTGGGTTGGGAGCTGGGTCTATACTACGCAAGCTATGATGACTTTCACCCTGATATTTTAGCGCGGATGTATACCTAGCCGAATTGCACTGTAGGGAGCGAGAACGAGTCTTCAAACTAGAGCTCGCAGTCCGTGATGGACAGATTGTTAAAGGCTGGTCTATGTGGTAATACACTCGGGCAGGACATCCAAACGCTCACCTATCATTCATCAACTCAAATATGGCTTTTCATCTGAAAGATGTATGTAGTAGCAACTTACATGGCCGCTCAATATGATGTTAACCTAGAGAAATGTGCGCTATTGAAGTGTTTGTGTGGAAGCGCGTTTGCTGCAGGACAGGCTCCGGTGCGCTCACTTGCTCTTAAAATCTCCGTCATTCTTGGTCATACAGATAAAAGTAGCCTAATACATCTTTCGAATCTGTAAAGAGTACGTTTATTTGTGTGCACTCAGAATAACAACGAACGTTGCGCTTTTAAGCAAACAGGATGCGCTTTAGGGCTCATGTGAACTTGAGCGAGAAATTCGAAACTCGAATATATCTAAAAATACAGTACATAGAAAAATATATCTATAGAGAGTGAAATGTCAAAAAAAAAATAGAAGACGTGTGTGTTAGCATGGATGATTTACATGAAATTTATCTGTGCAACACTGTGCATAATAAGATGGCTTTCAGTTCAATATAATAACACAAAAACGTCATTTTGGGTTTTATCAACTAATAAGGTGGGCCGGCTGTGATCTGTACTATATTTTTACTGTAATTGACAGTTATAAAAAAAAAAAAAAACAACAAACAACACGGGAGTGGGAGGGAATGGGAGTCGTTCTTCCGGGAGTGGAACGGGATTTTCCCCCAGTTTTTTCGTGGGATTGGGACGGGAAGAGATTAAAGTTTGTGATGCATTTTGGAAACAGGAGATGAGCCCCTGGTCTAATGCGCCACCTGGCTTGAGAAAGACTTACTTTTAGTCATTATTTGGGTAGCACACATATTCTGAATGCCTTCGGCAGAATTCAAATGAGCCATTTTAATCTAGATTAATCTAGATTAATTCCAAGATTACAGTGAGATTAATCTAGATTAAAAAAATTAATCTATGCCCACCTCTAATATATATATATATATATATATATATAAAACAACAAGTTGGCCACTCGGGGCGGGATAATGATGTGTTTGGCCACTATCTGGTCACCTGGTTCTGTGTAAAGAGAGGAGAACGGGTTATTTTAACCTCTTTAACGCATGCTACATTGCTCCACTTAAAGGTACG